>VOMN01036503.1:0-31325 GCA_014899125.1 Orchestia grillus
CGACATCAGTTTTGTGCGTGCAAAATATTCAACAGTAGTTTTGTATTGGAATCGATCCGTCTTGAATAAGATGCACGAAAATTAGAGTGGAGCTATCTGCTAAAATAAAAGTCTTGTTTTAGAACTTTAATCTGTGTAGCTATTTATAATTAATTCGGTGAGTTTTCAGTTCCTGTGGTCCTTCCACGCCCGTGTTCCTTCCTTGTGTTCCTTCCTTTATATGATGATATTTCTTCGAAAAAGTATTCTTGAACACGTAGTGGATACTTGGCTAACCGAAGCACTATCGCCCAAATGAATTAATTTTAAATAGCTGAATTCAAATGATATTGAATTTGAAGTTATAGAGTTAAAACCTAAGGTCCCAAATAAGGTGGTATGAACATAAAAGAAATCTTAAATAAAAATAATACTCTTACAGAAATATTTGAAAGGAAGTACGAGTACAAATAATTGGGACACTATAGTTTTTCTTATAATTTTTTCTATTTAAATTAGTAATTTTCAATATATCATTGGTTTTAAAAAATAGTTAACTTGGTGCGCTTTTGTGATTAGTAAATTCCCTTATACTATATACTTCTCTTATACTGTATTCCTCTATACAGTACACGTTTCCTATACATACTGTATTCCCCTATACTGTATACTAATACGTAGTTGTTGCTTGCTTGGTCGGTAGGTCCGTCTCTCTGTCTCGTTTTTAAGGAGCCAATCCCTGGTCTGTACTAACCTAATGGCGAGACTATCAGATAAGGCAATTTGTATCAGTGATACTGAAAATAACATTATTTCATGTCAGAGTTCGCATAAATAAGAGGGCAACTTAAAAATTTAGCATCATTTGTCGTCTTCTAGTAATATATATCATACATATTCAAGCTTTTAAAACATTAGCCGTGGTGAATTTATGTACGTATTGATTTTTTGTTTACCACAATTTTGACGCGCCACCATAGGGAACAATACTGTAAGCGGCGCCTTCATGCGGCACTATGGTAGATGGGAGACTGAATATCGAGTAGTAAATTAATATATTCTAAGGGAAGGTAAATCTCTTGTTTAATAGAATAAAACACGACAATGCTTTGGTTAACATAATTCGTTTATGAATAATTGACTTCAAAGGACACGATGAGGAGTAGCTTTACGGAAAAATTCTTCATTCTAAGAATCAACTATGGGAAATCCCGTCATTTTTGTCGTGGAGGGTGTACTAGTGATATATACTAGAGATATATACTAGTGATACTAACAACATCCGTAATGTAAGCGAGTACTTTTATTTACTACACCTTTATGTTACATAAAATTTGGAAGAAGCACAGTGCGTTGGTAAAATGTACTCTAGCCATCAACACAAGGGACGTATCATTACTGATCACATTTGTGTCGGCATGCACTTGAGGGAGCTTTTAATGGATTCAGCTTCTTAACAGTTCGTGTTGTAGGAACCATATTGATTACAGTTTTCACAATCTCGCTTAATATATACCCGAGAACAATACATGGGTACTAAACAAAACTAAAAAAAGCTAAAGTAGGGTAAGGGTCCGTCATACGATCAGTCAATGTCTGAAGACAGTTTCGGAAGACACTCAAATTTGGGAATCGAATACAAACTTTGCTCCAATTCTGAAGCCAGATTCAATTTTGACTCGAGAATTTAAAGCAAAGTTAGCAGTCGATACCCATAGTTAGGAGTCTGCCGACGCTGTTTTCAGACATTGACTGATCGTGGGGAGAGTCCTCAAGTTTGTGTATAGCATGCCTTTAGAGTGAGGGTCCGGGGTTGCAGCCTAAAATGAGTGTTGCATGCAACCTGTCGCAGTGCAACACCGGCCTCTTCTGTAGCCTAAAATAAGTGTTGCATGCAACCCGTCGCAGTGCAACACCGCCCTCTTCTGCAGCCTAAAATGAGTGTTGCATGCAACCCGTCGCAGTGCAACATCGGCCTCTTTTGCAGCCTAAAATGAGTGTTGCATGCAACCCGTCGCAGTGCAACACCTGCCTCCTTTGCAGCCTTAGCCCTCGTGAGAGCCCTGGCTCCAGAGTCCACTTTTAGCCTCGTTCATATAATGAAGAGCTGTTCTCTTCAATTAAGAGTTCGCTCCTATGATGAATGAGGCTAATTTTCCCTTATTGACTATGCTAATGGACGCCTCGGCATTAGGGAGGTGCCTCGGAATTATAAAGAGACGCCATGTTTTATTTCACCTCGGATGGCAGACAATTAGCGCATTTCTGGACGATAAGTAATCGTCGTAAGTTGAGCTTGTTTTGCTGGCTGAGTTCAATGATTCATTATTTGATTGGCAAGAAATGAACGTAATTTCTCATACATGCACCTCATTTGCTGCAAATGCTTTTAACTTATTACCTTTAGCCATTTAAGACCCTCCGTCATGTTCGTATACCACCAAACAAATGCTGTAATGCATTTATTAAGGAAGCACATAGGGTTGTGGTAACCTGAAAATGCTCGTTTAGGCACAACGTTTAGAAAATGTACTCCAATATTATTTATTTTAAATTTTGTAAATACGTAGGTCAGAAATTGTCAACTGTATTTTGTTACAAGACCTAAGCTTTTGTTCGGGTGGCAGACGGTCGAAGCCTGCAGAGCCAGTCCTACAGTTCGTACGTCTTTGTACTCATAGTCACTTTAATTTTCAATAAAAGACAACCTGAAGTTCATCGCGGGCAATTCTATTATTTTTAAATTACAGCTTAGTTTCCCACACCAGTGATTTTTTTCTGAACAAATATCGTTTTTTATGTGAAAAGTTAGCTGGAAAAATATATATTTCTCTGAATTACATCTCAGTTTATAATTAGCGTTTTGAGTTCTTTTGTGTTCAAATCCACGCGTTAAAAGTTTCTCAGAGATTTTCTAGCTACGGCACTTAAATAATTAAACTAAAAGGCGAACCTAATCCTAACTTAAGAGAATTTGCTTGTTTTTCGACGGTCGATCCTTCGTTATGAGTCAGTCACTTTCATTTTTGAGAGGGAATCACGATTCTTACCTAAGCAAAGACTGTTCTTTTCTTAACGTTTTAATCAAGAGAGTCCCTTTAATTTATGAACTTTAATTCGCGGAACTACCCCAATAGCCAAAATACGGAAAATGAAATTGAATTATGATTTGCGATACACTCATACAAGGTTAATTCAACCCCAAACAATGGTACAGGTTTCGAATGGCTAACCATGAATCGCATCCATTTCTTTACCTGTAAAAATCTCGTTTTTTTTGCGTATAAATGATAGTTGGAGCAGCTCGTTATATTATTGATGCCATAAACTCAGGGTCAGTGCGGTGAGATCTGAAAATAACAAGGCATTCAGATGGGGATCATTGGGGTCTTGGTATTGAAGAATGCACTCTTATGCCTCAGAGGCTGCCTGAACTGCAGTCTCTTCTGAAGGCCCCTACAGAGCATCAACTGAGGGATTGGCATTAAGTGAGAAATGCGTAATGAATAATATTAGATTTTCTAAAATTGCATGTTATGAAACACTAGATGGCATGTGGCCCGATGGATCATTTTTAAATACAAATGTTTAATTGTAAGTCTAGGGTAGATATATCCGTTAGTATTACAACGTCCAAAAGAGTAAAAAAGTTTTTCAGATCCGAGCGAATGAGCTCTCAAATGGACGAGGCTGGCATTGCAGAAACTTTAGTCGTATAGCATCTCGCATTTACGTCACTGTTGATCTTAACCTGATTATTGTTCATGAAGAAACAAACATTTATAACTTTAAAAAATTATACAGGTATTCGATCATGAAAATGGAATACAGGATACGAATTAATGTTTATAAGAACGCTTCATCTTTTATATATTTATTACAGAAAAACAATTTTAAGGTTTATTAACCCTATGCTTTCAATTCAGTGTCACGTAAATGATGGCCACGATTGATTTGATGATTTAAGGATCTTTTCTTTACCGTTTCCATGAACGCTCCTCAGTATGGTGCAAAAGAGTTGAGCTATTTTATGATTAATGTTGTTTTAAAGTTCTAGTAAATTTGTCAGTTTTGTTACTTAAACTCGGAACTTAAGGCATCGCTACAAAAAAAAATCCCATTAGGACAAATCTGGAGAACGATGGGGCCAAGGTATACTACCCAATCGTGAAATTAAACGATTTGGAAATCACTCTCTTAACAGTGTTATGTGGCATCATAAATAACTTGTTATCTAGGTACGTAGTTATATGGTATCATGAAAACATCCACTTTCGAATAAAACAAGCTTTAACATTAATATCTCAGCTTTCAACATTTCTTTTTATAGGCAAATTAAAAGGATCAGTTACTTATTTCTGACTCCTCTGTAGTGTAGATCCCCCGATCTACATAGATGTCTACCAATCCGTACCAAATTGAAATACAGTTTGAAGGATTAATTAATTGTTGACTACAACATTGGAATTTCAGCTATCAGTATTTTTCGTTACTTGAAAGTTTTTCATGTTACAGAAACTTCAATGTAAATCACGCTCGCCTCTAGGAACATGGTTCCAGCCCCTGAAACTTTAGTTCTGCACTCTGGAATTTCGCTTCACAGGTCAGGAGCTGCTCCCTTTAGTAAACTCTGCAAATATTGTCGAATTTCGTGCTACTGTTGGAAAATCTGTGAGTCCTGACAGGGTTTCCATTTTCATTTGAATATTGCCAGCATCTTGCAAAAGTGACGTTTATGTTGAGAGTTATAAAGATGAAGATATGAAAACGTTGCAAGATTTGTACACAAATAGAATATACGTTGTGTTTGGGTTTCATCTCATCAATTTACATTGAGTTCACAAATTCAATCATAATAGTTATTCCACGTACTATTGCATGCGTCTTGTCACTGCACGTTTGTTTGTGATGAGAAGTCACTTGGAGTCCAAAATCATAACTATGTAAGGCATTTGTGCTCCCCTCATTCTTCTTCACCGATTTTGGCAGGGATGTAGAATCGGACGGGAATCTATCTCTGGAAATTTTGGATTTAGATAAGGTAACTGCATGGTAAGATCCTGAGCAATTAAAACGTACTGCCACGTCAGTCTAAGGAATCTGAACTAATCTCATAAGATCACGGTTCACTCTCCTTAGAAAACCAAATGAAGAGACTAAGACCTAAATCCTAATGACGGAAACTTAAATTTGTAAATCTGAGTACAAAACTCTGAGGCAAACAAGATGCTCTGCGCCGAAGTTTTGAGCCTCTGAATTTTTTCCTGGGAAATTCTTGCTGAAGTCTGCCATCTTCTGCAAGATCATAATTACTTCTCATAAGAATGTCCTCTCCGGATCCTGGCCAGCATCTCCGCAGCGCGACAGGGGAGCCGAATGGCATATGAAAGGCGAATGACAAAATGATAAGAGATTTATAAAACTTTCAAAAATAGAAAACAGGTCTCAGTACTCGAGCATTAGAGCTTCTAAAGTAATATGGAAGATGAACTGAATTTGATTCAAATAAAGTGCATCGTTGTATGATGGTCAATAGTCATGATTGTTTCATTATAGTTTCGAAACTGAACCGTGATTTGAAAATTTCCCATTAGGATCTTTTATACAAATCAAAATTATTATGCAACCAGAATCAAGCACTGTACTCAAGATATAAAGATTAGGTACGGGTATGAAAGTCAGTATAGTTAAGTATTTGCGTTGATATAACCTGCCTGATTTTTGGACCCACAATCACTTTGTACCCTCTATCAGCAAGGTGGAAGTTTTGAGGGAAGGTCACAGGAAGAAAGATCTTCCCTTTTCTTTTGCATTCAAAGCTTTGTCTCTGAATAATTTGGAGTCACTAGGCTTCAACCCTCCTACCAGGGTTTTTAGAGGATTCCCTCGAAAACCACGATGCTCTTTAACAATTTCCACATGTGGAAAACAGTCAAAATATAAGTTCTCTAACCATTTGGTAAATGAAAACGTAAATTTTATGTCTTAAAGTGAGCAAGGTGTGCATTCATAATTGTTATTATTATGAGAGTCACTTTTCAAGAAAAATACCTGTTACTTTCATGTTAGCCTACACCAGGGGCATTTTTAGAGTTAGGATGCTTTAGAGACAGGGTTTGTTGAGTTGCGCTCTTCATTCTATCTTAAAATCCGAGTGTTTCTAAAAGCTGACACAACAAAGCGCATTTACTTTATGAGGCCTCAGTTACCCTTTTAGAACAAACGCAGGCCCTAGTGCGGGTCACGGCTAGTTTACATTACTGCAAAATTCGTGAGCACGACACCGCAAAATACCACGCTGTGAAGCTACTTATCTGATATGAGAGCATTACATTTCAAAAGAAGCAAATGCTAGAGTTTTAACTAGATAATCTTGAAGCTTGAAGATGAGCAGCTTGTAGCTAGAAATGTTTCAGAACATTTGTTGAGATGAATTAAAAAGGATAGGTGGTCGTACTGTGGACTGATATTGTCCTAAAAATGATTTTCGTATATGAATTTTTAGTTCGTTGGTTAAAGATATAGAATGTGTGCGTAATATACATGCCTTTAAAACTAATGCAAATTTTTCCCAGGGTGGTACTTTTACAATCATTTATACTTGAATTTTCGATGCAATTTCCATGGGTTTTCAGAAAACATTGAAAGTGATAGTTGAATCTTGGTATCAATTTCCGTAGATTTTCCGTTGTTTCCATCAATAGGTTCATTTTTCATTTTTTCCTACAACATGGAATGTCGAACGAAAAGAAGTCTTACGATATTAGATTCCCTCGTCAATTTAGACCATACAGTGAATTGAGGGTTTGCTTTTGCTTTAAAAACTCGAATACCTCGCTTTGCGAATTAGAATTGACCTTAAAATATTCAAGCGCTTCAAGTTTAGAAATAAAACTTTGGATCATATTCATACCAGCGGGAATAATCCTAGAGTCTTAGCAGAAACGCATGCTGCTATTTGACCGCATTTGAAATTCTTGTTGTGAAATATTTTTGAAGGAAAACGCGTACAGTCTAGGAAAATGCTATAAATAAAGTAGCAAAGTACATTAGAATAGATTGGCTTAGCACAAGCTTTGCTCGGTAAGCTGCAATAAACTGGCTGAGCAAAGTGCCAGCAAGTGCTGTTATATTCATGAACAATCGGAAGCACAGGCATCTCTGTGAGCTCGTGGTACCAAAGCTTTAACACTCGATCTCAAGCGTTTTCGCACGCATTTGCTAGTGCGACATGTGTTCTAGATTAACCGAGTGGAAGGCTTGGGTTCTATTCCATGACTATTTTCTTACTTTAGCCGCACCAAATCGAGTGGCACTAAGAAGGCCCCGCACATTCTCGAGCTGGAACTAACGATTGCGCGAGCTCATTGAGAATTGATCAAACTCCTTTCCCCTGCATTTAAGGAGGATTTAGAAGTACCGCATGCAAAAGGCACAAACTCCTTAAATATTTCTGGAAGTTTGTGTATAAAACAGAAGGCCCCGCGGTTCTGCGATGCAAAGGTAAATAACTGGAGTGGGCCAAGTTTCCTCTTTAGAAGAGGAAGAGACGCTTATTACTTCCCCTCAGTTACGCCGTCGTATTTTGCCGCCCGCCCTGATGTACGTCACGCCTCTGCGATGTGTTGCTGCAGAGAGCTTCACATTATTTTCGCGATTTATTTCACGCAGCACAATGATAACGTTGGGTCCTGCAACATAACTTTTCCATAATTGTTCGTGAAAATGGCGTAACACTCAGCGCTGCACGTAGGTCTCCTCCAAACACCTCAAGAGAGTTCTAGAAACAACCTAGAGAGTAGTGTTCAAGGGAAAATTTAGCTCATGTGCCTAAAAACTGAAAGATTTTAGCTGGTGATGGGACCTGTGTCTCATGCACACCCATTTAATTCACAACAGCTTTTTCATTTAAATAATGAAAGCGACCGGGGGGATAATTACATTCTGCATTCATCAATTGCCTGCAGTAGAAATGTACAGCTCATGACGGATTCAAAAGTTTTGAAATTCGTGTCTTTGTTTGCGTTGAGTACTTTAGTACAAAGTGGAGTGTTAATGGTAGTGCACTGTCAAATGTAATGTTTTCAAGCAAATATGCGGCCAGAAAATCGTGTCATCGAGCTCAGAGAGCTGGTGGAAAGTGATATTCTTATGGTAACTATTCCATTTATGAGTGGGATATACTAGGTGCTCGTGTATACTATTACCTTTGTTGGCTTTCATATTGTTACTAAAAAGAGAAATGGGAGGAAAAAATTGGGGTATACAACTCGAGTAACTTTACCAAGTAAAGCCTTTGTATTAATAGGCATACAGTATAGGCTAAATTGTCTCTTCGATGCTAGCTCCGGGCTGTTTCTGGAAACCAGTAATGCTTGTTTCTGGAAATAAGAACCGCTTGTTATAAACTGTAGTCCACCATGTTACAGGCTAAAAGAATATGTTTGCTATCTATGAACATATGTCGTCTGCAAAATGATCTTGGAGGAGAGAAGCAGTCACGTTTCGGGAGGAGCGTTATCAGACGATCAAACCTACGCTGCGCTAGAATGTGAAATAGATCTCATGAACCAAAAGTTAACGTCGATTTTTGACTATTGCATTCAGTGGATAACATTAAGATTGTAAATTGTTCATTGAACGGCTTTTAAACATGTCGTTTGAATCATTAAGATTCAATTAAGTGATCAGGAATTGCATATTTCTATGGAAATATCGAAATAATTGGAAAAATAAATTACACCTGTCGAATTTGACTCATACAATTTTTGTATTCTGTATTCTGTACAAAAAAGAACAAGCTGTTAAAATTGATCATAAAACAGAAGAAAGTCACAAATTTTGTTCATTGAAATAACTGGAGGCGATATATAAGCACAAAAAAACAACGTAGCATTCTTTCATATCCGAACGTCGTTAAAATATCTAAATTTTTTATTAGATACTCACCCATTTTACACTTCTCCATCTCGATTATATCATATCATAAGCATCGTAGCAGCTATTGATTTGTTCATTAATTTCAAGTGACATTGCCTGATGAATTTCATTATAAATAACTTCTCATTTATTCTTAAACGTATGGCGGTTCATACCTTCTCCATTAGACAGCGTTCTAAAGAGGTACTCTGTAAACAACAAATCCAAATTTTTTGATAAAAATTTCTGAGCTTAGAATTGAATTTTAGATTCGGAGTTTCGCCCTCAGTTCCGTGGCTGGGCCATTTCGCATGGATACGACTTCAGACATGAAAACCTTCTCGGAATACGTAATTTTTATAAACTATTAAAAAACGAGCACCATTGTTTCTCGTGGACATCAGGGAACTTTGGAAAAACTCTTGTGCATTTAAAGAGCTATAAATCGGCCGCTCAACGAGGCTTTAAGTGCTTTATAAGTGCCCTGTACGGCTGCATTCACAAGTGCCCTGTACGGCTGCAGGAGTGCATGTCTCTATAGCTTCCCAAGCTCATTGGTTGTCAGCTTCTGCGCGCCCTGATCAAACGGTCAGCGAAATTAGACAAGCCTGTAATTTTGATCCTTGCACTCATGCAGTACCAGCTGAATATATGAATTCGTATTCACTTTTTGTATTTCTGAAAGTTGAAGAGGAAAAATTTTGAATTGCTACTTCACTTGCCTAAATGAAAAGGGTTAGGAACACGAAATACTAGATGAAAGATACCAAAAACACATAAAATAATATGCCGTTAATGTTACCTCGTAACTTAGATACCTCAAATTTTAAGCTAACTGATTGAATTTGATGGTAGTTTAAGAAATACTGTATCAATTTCATTCGAAACTGACAATTCGTCCTCCAAGTTTGCTACGGTAGAAATAGGAGGCTCCCCATGGGATTTTTACCGAAGGCAATCTCAATTTACCTAAGTATTCATGTGATCAGCATGCTTTTTGTATCAACCTTTGTTGTTCATACATGAAGCATTACTTGGAATATCAGGCCTACTCATTTACAATTACAACAACTTTTCAAACTGAAACGTAAACAGGCCGAGCCAATGAATTTCTGAGCTTGTTGTACAGGTTGGGATTTTTGAGCTGTGTGCTTTGGATCGACTCCCAACGTATTCAGGTCCATAATCTGACGGGAGTTGCTAAGCTAAAGTAGATAGCCATTTTTAACCATCATTGTTAGGGGTCAAAGATATCGACATTGCACGCAACCTCCATCGGTATTTTTTGTTTGGGAACGAATCAAGGAAATTATTTCTAAAATTTGATGAAATTCATTAAATGAAATGCGTTCAACAACTTTCTCGGTCTATTGGATGCATCTCGACCATCCTTCCTAACCGCGCCACCGAGCGAATCTTCAGCGCACAGCGTACAGCGTACAGTGTAAAGGGTACAGCATATAGCGTACAGCGTACAGTGTAAAGGTTACAGCATACAGCGTACAAAATGCAGCGCACAGCGTACAGCGTACAGCATACAGCATACAGCGTACAACATACAGCGTACAGCATACAGCATACAGCGTACAGCGTACTATATACAGCGTACAGCGTACAACGTACAGCGCACAGCGCACAGTGCACAGCCGCATTGCTGATGCCTTCCGCCACATCAAACTCCAAAGAAGTTTCGTAATGTACAAAGGCCGGACTGAGTACTCTTCTCTGGTGTTCGTATCACATTCCCTAAGTTGCGAAGTGCTTCTCGCAAACTTTGTTCGCAACTTGCTGGTGGTGATGAGTCTTGTTAGCTCCGCTAAAGCCATCGTCTTATCTTTCTTCGCTTCTTTGATATCTTATCGGACAGGCAAGTTTCCTTGAGTTAACGGATCCTAAAAGTTTAAATTATTATCGCAAATTGTGTTAAGACTTTTACTGGATGCCCGATGAATTGCTAATCAACTGTCGGAGCGTTTTATTTAATACGAGTTGGAAGTTTTTCCCTTAGTGTTTGGTAAATTCTAAAATCATATATTTCGAGACACAGATTTCATTTAAGAATTAACTAATCTAAAGCCTCACAATATTAATTCTTTCATTTGTGGATACTAAATATACAATTGAAAATCGAGAACGCATTATAAGACTCACATTCCTCTATTGATCAAAATTGAAATATGTTTATGCACGATTATGAGTTCAAAAACGAGTAAAAATGAAAAATCCATCATCGGTGATCAGAAGAAACAACTTTTCTTACGCATGAAAGGAATGGAATAAATAACGCGAGGACGGTTACCGTACATACACTAAATTTACAGCTGCCTGCACTACGGCTTTCATTGTTGATGGCCATGTTTTGCTGCTTGTTGCTTCGCGTAAAGCTGTAGTGCGCCAGCTCCTAATTTACACGGACTCCTTTACTTGTTCCACGGACACGGGAGGCCCAACGAAACGATGATCTTCGGACCTAACAACGAATTGAACGGTCCTTACGTCACTCCTCAAAGAGAAATGGAGTACGTCCTTCCTCATGTAGTACAATTAACGCATCCTGCTCGACGGCTACCGTTAAGATTTCAACGAGGAGAAGCCTTTGTTTTCAACTCGCCATTAGTAGCGTGCACTGCAGGTGGACCCAATTACTGTGATTACTGAGCCTCCTAACTGACACCAATTTAGAGCTGCTCAGGCAACAATTACCAATATCTTGTGCACGTACCAGCGCGTAGGAACAAGACAGGGCTCGAATAACCAATGTCTTGTGCACGTATACCAACACGTAGAAACAAAACAGGGGTCGATACGTCAGGCCTCGATGAAAAAAAAATGCTGTCATGTGTTCAAAGTTTTCTAACAGCTCGTCGATGTCACGAGAGGAAGTCGAGGTGGAAGCTTTGTCTATTTATTTATCGTTGCGACATGTTTGTATTTCATGAATATTCTTTTTCTTGCTTACACTCTGTGGCATATAGAGAGGACATGCACCTGGAATCTTCCGTGCTGTTAGCAATGGAAGAAATTGCCCTGCCACGTGTGGTGATGTATATAAGTCCTTGAAGTATATGTCAAACATCAGTGACTTTTCATTTCCATAAGTTGCCCAATTCATACAAGTACATGTGGCGCAAGCTTAAATTCATTTTTAGTAAAAATTTCTCTTTCATTCATTAAATTTCAAGCGTAATATATTTCAGTTCAAATTTTGAATTTCTCAAAGTGAACTCATTGAAATGGTTAAATGCAGGTTGCTCACAGTAAATCTTCCCGCATTTCCCGAGACCAAAGAAGAGAGGAGGGGCTATTGGAGAGCATTGTTCCAACTACGCTAAAAAAGGGTAATAATAACCTCGACTGCAACGTAACTCTGAACGGAGGCAGCGTTCTGTCATTCAGTCCGGCGAGAAGGAAGTCCGAGCGATTTATTTACTAATGTGCCAATTTCTGGTGATTTGTATAGATGCATTGTGTAATTTTTACCTTGTGTAAATTTTGAAATTCCATGTATCTCTATTTTACAATCAGGGACTGAGACAACGTTCAAAACTTGCAAATGAACAATGTGAAACGTAAGTAGAACGGTGAACGGACGTTCACCTTTCAGCCATCAGCAAGAGCTAGACTGTTTGAAATTCTCCTAGTCCCTTCTGTAACTTGGACAACCTATTGGAAGAATTATTCCAGATCGGATTAGGCTTGTTTGCACAGCCCAGCATCGGGCGAGAAGTTAGAGGAAAAACAGGGGAGAAAATTAAGTGACCAAGGGAAAAACTCTTACAGATAAACGGCATTGGAATTAGTTCAAGGGATTTGGGTTCCGTTTATCAACAGAAGAGATGAATTTTAAACGACTGGCAAAGAGAGATGTTGACAATTGTCGATGTGACTTCCCAAGAATTTATGTCAAGAGCTCAGTTGCATTCTAAAATCACAGCATTATCTCAATGTTTTGACTCGACCTCGTGATGAGCATTCTCAGAAAACCGGCCTCATACGTCAAACCGACACAATTTCTTGACTACCACCTGGTACTGAGACCACAACTTGTGCCTACACCAACTCTACATAATCAATATTTTCATCAAGAGCAATGTTAACTGCATCAACTGTAAGTCAGTGCAGTCAAACATTAAGGATTTGTGTAAATAAAGACCAATACTGGGCCCCTGCGCCCTGCGTGACACGGTGAGGTAGCGGTCTCCAGCGCAAGAACACAGCGTGTAAAGAACATCAGCCCAACGCACTCTTCTTTCTGTATCCTGAGTTTCAAAGGGAAGAGGAATAATGCTCTTGCTAATTAATTACACAGTTTTAATACATACCGTTACAAATTTATTTCGTTGTCGTTATGTATGCAATTATGATACAACAAAAGTGTCTGAGCAAAACGGAAAAAAGATGTGTTATGAATTCGTCGGAAGAGTACTTTGCCAAAACGTCGATGGCTTTTGGCACAATTTTCATGTTGTTAGACGAATGCATTCAGATTACAAAAACAATCGATTATCAACACAAACAACGCGTATCCTGCCTACGCACGGGCAGTTTCCCACTACCGGCATCGTGGGTCACAAGTTGAGACTTTACGTATATCGTTAATTCTACAGGGCGCAACGGAGGCACGGTGAACCTCTTTTTTTGCAGAGAAGTTGGCTTTCTTCTTGTGAAGGATGTTAGGAGCACATGGAGTACACTGGTCTGTGTGCAGTGCAATAAGACGGACTCCAGCCGGCCTCAGGCTCCAAGAAATGAGCTCACTGGGGCCTGACAATTGTGCCATTGATTTCTTCTCCTCCTTGTCCGTTGAATGAACACGATTTTATGCAGAGAGTTCCCTGTTGAGAGAGAATTCATAGGCTCTGCATTGATTATTTATTGCTTCGACGAGTGGTGAAGTAATACAGTATCAGAAAATTCATCGATGCGCATTTCAAAATCGAGAGATTATTTTCCACGTACAAGGACGAGAAACATGAAGCAGCACCAATTAAAAAGGGGTTGATTTTGAGCATGCGCGAGATATTTTTCTTGGAGAGTTTCACACATGTTGAAAATAACATAAGTTAGTTAGCTGAACGACACGGTGTGAATGATTAATGACAGTTCAACTTCGATAGCACAGTGAAGGTTTCACAGGCTCTAGAACATTCGTATCACTGTTGTACTGTGCCGTCATAGTTTAAATTGAAGCCTATAGTGCATTGATAAATATTAGAAATAGGGGAAGAAATACTTGTTCGAAGTCAAACTTTCATCCCTGGAATAAGGTGTTTTTTCGCTGGTCCAGATATTGTGCCGCCTATACAGGGTGTTTCAGAATTATTTGAACAACTGTAACATAAGGTTCATTTCGGTGAAATAAACACATTTTACTCTATGGTGGTATGGTCTAAAAAAGCATGGTTTAAGAGTTACTACGACTTACATTGTAAAAAGTAGGAATGTATCCAACTTTTAAATCTCGGCCGCAACGATTGAGTTTGCGTATTTATCACTAATTCAATTTCATAGATATGTAAAACACACAACTTCAGATTCTGTACGTAGGTAGTACATACATACTCGTGTAATATATGACATCACCTGCATGTTTTAGGTATATGTCAGGGTTTTTATGTATCATGTTTCATCTGTAATGTTAAAAGTATAAAAAAATGTTCCTACCTAGTGCAAAGACCACAGCTTAATAGAAAAAGATGTACAACTACCTCACAGCTGCGGCGCAATAAGCCGTCCATGAAATCGCCTTTCCTCTCCACAAATGCCTCGATGAACTACATTCCCTCAGTAAACTGCACCAGTGAACTATAGGGATCCATAACTTGTTAAAACTTGGCGCACTTAATTTCGCTAAGTTCACAGGCCAGCAGCGCAGTGGCGCAGTCGTTATGTCCGCTTTAGAACATTACTGCCGAGATCAGGAAGCAGCCACCAGACATTTCTCGCCCATCGAGCTAATTTGTGCAAAACTGCCAAAAAAAGTCAGAAAACTACCATCGCGGTGAAAAACTGTCTAAAGCCTACCAACCAACTGAGGTAATTTTAATACCACTCCTTGTACAGGCGAGTGTAGGTATAGGGCGTCATAAAGAGGTGTCCTAACGCTGTGATTGATTATCAAGCAATTCTGCAATTTCGTACAAATAACTATTTCCTTAGGTATAGTAATACTAAGTAACAAACAAATTTGTCTATCATGTTCGTAACAAACATTGAAAACAAATTATACTAATAAGGCTTTGACGAACGATCAAACCGTGTTGTAGACATCTTTTTTTGTCACACCCTGTGCATTTACGCGGCTCAGTTCTTAGCCAAACCCCATTCATTTTTATTCCTTGATTCCACTGTTCCTGTTCCGAGAACATTTTTAGACCACGTGCCAGCTGTACCACAGGCTCTTTTAGACCACGTGCCAGCTGTACCACAGGTTCCTTTAGACCACGTACCAGCTGTACCACAGGCTCCTTTAGACCACGTACCAGCTGTACCACAGGCTCCTTTAGACCATGTGCCAGCTGTACCACAGGCTCCTATCGTTAGCTCGGTGTGCCCAGCTGGTGTGTCCAGCTGGTGCGTCCAGCTGGTGCATCCAGCTGGTGCGTCCAGCTGGCGTGTCCAGCTGGCGTGCCCAGCTGGCGTGCCCAGCTGGCGTGTCCAGCTGGCGTGTCCACCTTGCGTGCCCAGCTGGCGTGTCCAGCTGGAGGAGGCGTGCAGGCGTGAGAGGGCGGTTGCTCAGGAGCGTTCGTTACTAGGCCGCTTTAACGCTCTCGTGCCCAGTGGAGTATGTACTGTGGCCCAGTGAATTTTATTCTTTGTTTAGTCCAGGAGTCGAATAGGTCAATAAGGGTGTACCACGATATACTGATTACAAAAAGGATTTAACACTATTTTCCAGCATTAAATAACGTAAAAATAACAAAATACCATCACAAACGGATAAAATATATTAGAATTATTAAATACACCACGGAAAAGTTGAACTAAATGTCAAAGAGAGTTAATAAAAGAAAACTTTTCCCTTGAAAAGGCTCTATGTAGTACATGTTATTTGCACGATGCGCCTCTCGGGCACACCAGCGATAAAATGAGCTCTCATGTCTCACCTTATTTTTGAGGTGAGTAAAACCTTTGCCATGGCACTTGGTATTCTTGATACGAAGTTTGCTGACAGTTGCAGCTGTTGAAATGAGTGATTCATGGACCGTGTTCAGTCATTCATGGCTCGTTGCAGAGCAAGATGATAAAGGGGAACTTGCGTTGCGATGTGTTCATATAGTCATGGTCCAGTACAATTTTAGGTGTTAATAATAGTTATGACGCAAAAAATGCAATACTTGGACACAGAGCTGGATTTCCAAGGTTGTACATTCGTTCAAAAGAAGCAAAACTTAAGTTGATCGCGAATAAGAACAAAAAAATTTCTTTTGGGTGAAAATTTCAACTGATTGGTTTTTCAATTTCATCCGTATCAACAGTCGCAAAAATTCGTTTCACTGCGTGCCGTGACACCCAAACCCACACCTTCACTGCGTGCCGTGACCGCATTTATTCAGCCAAAATAATTTAGTAAGTCATCACGCGACGACTGCAGCCAGTACTCGGAAGACAGAATTTTTCAGAGGTAATTTGCTACCATGAACAAACGACTCCGAAATTTTAACTAACGTGGATCTCTGCAGTAAATAGCCGTTATTCATTGATTCATTTTCACTAGGAAATGTCATTTTCATTGGATAAATGAATGTTCTCCGAATATTATACTTGTTTTTCTGTTTTTTTAAAGTGCAGCTCTCTTTCATTGATGAAGTTTTTATTTGAAATAAAAACTTATACGTACGTACAGTTATTATATTTGAAATTCTTAATGCACTTACTCCTAAACTTATTCATGAGTTACTTCAACACACGCCCAAACAACTTGAAATAGCCTATGCGAGCCCTGCTAAAGCTTTTTTTTTAAGACCGCTCCTCAATTTGATTTCAAATTACAGTCTGTGTAATCCTCTAAGCCCTTTTCACAAATAGAAATATTTGTGAACGATTCTCTTCAGTTTTATTGATGAGGGAGAAAATTCCTCATGATTCTACCGTGTGGATGACTAATTTTATTATAATAATCCTTAACGCTCGGTTGTATTTTAAAATCGTTCCTGTACGTACACCCATGACTGCATGTTGGTCTTAAATGATTTCTGCAGCGCCACAATATTTGCAACTGCTAAAAATGACAATAATGCAGCAGCAGCAAAATATGAGACTTAGGTATGATTTACAATAACATTCAAGCCGTATCAACAGGGATGATTGGTATAAATTCAGGCCTCGAATCAATAGCTTTGATAATTTCCTTCATTTCTGTCGCCGTCCAGCAGCGGTGGGTTAGCCAGGAGACCCGTCGGGATAGCGGTGAACCATCAGGTCACACGAAGTATCTCAAGCTCCTCGAACGAACTGAAAATTTAATCGTAACTGTTTAGTAGTCACTCATTTTTACTTAAAGCTTCAAAACTCAAGTTAAAGCTCGAAATTTCAACTTTTAATTCGCAGTTTTGTATGCTGTCTCATATACGGGTATGAATTGCTTTGCTCCTAAAGTTCTTTCGGTCTCGAAGTCTATATTTTTCATTATGAATAGCATCTCGTTTATGAAACACTTTTCTGATAAAAGACGGATTGAATTTGTACATACAGCAGCACCATGCAGTTTTGGGGTCTCGAAGAATTAATCAGAAACGAACAGAAGAGTACTAATTAGTTAAATTAATTTTATGATGACTTGCAGAATTTAAACTGTGAATCAGGGTCTCATTCCAGCCCATGGAATTTCGAATCAGGGTCCTCAGAGATGGGAAAATTGCATTGCAAAGCATGCATTTGCTGCACTAGAAAAGACATTCTCATAGCATAGCGGAAGGTCATATCTATACTTTGCTTGAACGAATTAAGCCAGCGTGGTGAAATTAAAATATCTAACTAATAGGAAAGCCACCGTTCAAGTCTCAGGAGGTCAACATGGTCCTCATTTTCCCCATTTAAAAATTAAGGGGAACTGGAAACTTTTAACGAGGGGAGGCTGCTTCCAGGTAAACGGTATCAGGAATTCTTGTAAATGATCGTACGAGTTTTAGCTACGGCATCTCAATTAGGGTTCCCCTCGTTACGAGCGTTCATTTCTGTTTCAATTATTCTACGATTATATTGTGGTGCGATATGTATAAGTTAATGAGCCATTAAGCTAAGGTAAATATGTAATTTGAGACCCGGCAAGAGCTGTTGACTATGTGACTACTCCTGGTATACGAGAAGCTTTGAGTGAGGATAACACTAATTATCTATTTAATTAGTGAAAATAAGTCTTATTTCGGCAGCCAGTTTGCATACACTGGGCAAAGCAAATCAAATTCTTATAATTCGCAAACTGGTTTTGAATTCATGTTTATAGACATAACTGTAACTCCTACTGTAAGTTTTTTACTGTAAAGAGAGTAAACACTGTGAGGTTTTATTCGAAAGTAAGGAGAGTATTTAGTACAGCTGATATTTATTGCAAACGAAGTTTGTTCTGTGGTGACTCGAATGAGACAGAACTTGTGAACAAAGGACATTGCTTAATAAGCGTTTTAGTAACGATGACAGGTGCTTCCAAGTCCTAAATTGCTAGCAATTTTAATTCAAATTGTATGATGTTAATATACACTCGTTTATTTACTTGATCTATAAATTCCATATTATACTTACGCTCGTATCCTCAGGAGATTTTATGTGAAGGTTCGCTATAGCTTCCTGGCAGCAAAGTATTCATGAATTGCAGCACGGGGCAAATATCTTCGCTAATTATGCAAAATTATAAAGTTGCGAACTTCACTGCTATGATAACATGGACGAGTGAAAACTGGACATCGGGATGCTCATTGCATTTCGATCCCTTCAAATTTATAATAAGACATAATGTTGCACTAACAGAAACCGTTCAAACAAACCACGAAACTCTGCACAGCAAACTACGCTCGACGCCATTCGCAGCCTCGTCAAAGCTGCAGCATAGTACTTCTCCATAGACGACTATTCAGAGTTCCAGGTGTTTCAAGGAAAACTAATAATATTGCTATGAAGTTCCTATTCGAAAGCTTCCATGATGTGAAAAAGGCAACGTACGTTGAGTTATTGGCCAGTTATTCAGGAAAAATATTTCTCCCCGGTTAATACTGCAGTAGCTAAAAATTCAGTAGCTGGATGCCTCCTGTGCGCAGCAGCAGAGCGTGAAGCCTGTGCTCTACTGTGGGTTTGGAGGCGTCACTTCGTGCGCTCAGCTTCTATCTGGATCAGCCTGCGGCGAACATGAGGATCTATTTTTATCTTTCAGCTTTTTCGGTCCGATCAGGCAGCTACTGACGATCAACTGAGATTTTGGCATCAATTCTGCGTGGACTACGAGGGTTTTTTCACTTGCTGCCCAGCACGCCACGGCTAACCCTATGGAACTGTGTCCGTTGGCGTCCGTAAAATTTTTTAAAGTAAGCAGTAGAGTGGGTGAAGCATGAGGCATTAGTTCCCTTTTATGGGAATACGAAGTTTTGAAAATGAACTTGAAAACCATTATAAAAGAAAGATAGCTTTTGCTGCTTAATTGTGAAAAAGCATGTGCTGTGAGTTCGAAGATTGTGACTGAATTTCTTTGGTAAAATAAAGCTGAATACGAGAGAAAATTTTTACTCGATACCCGTCCACTCTTCGATGATGAGCTGCACCAGCGCTTGTAGTTCCAATTGAGATTCGTTACATAATGCCTTGTGCCTCAATCTTAGGAAAAACCTTGCTTCTGCAATTTAAAAAGAGGTCAAGCATAAATAATAAATTCTAAAACTCTAATTGTTATTAAACGATTTTTTATTGTAATTCTTAATTAGGCGTAAGGCAGCAGAAAGAAAGTTCATTCGGAAGCGCAGTATACCTCTTCTTCGACAAGCCTAAAACTTCATTGTGAATGCCTTTGGTACATTAAAGAACTCCTAAAGTTTGGATAATGCACGTCCTTTAATTAAATCATTCAGAGAGAACTCTCCTTACAATGCAGTCGGTGGTGTGGGGTCCTTCTGGCACCGCTGAAAAAGAACCACACCATCGTTTATAAATGTCCTCAGCTTCAGCGAGACGTTCAGTCGAGAGAGCTTATAAATTCCGCAGGTCTGGTCTTCAGGGAAATGAACTCTGGCTGACCATTTCTGTCCGATGGAGAGCCTTTGACTCCTCATCAAATAGCTTGGTCAGGAGTGACACGACGGGTCGGGCCGTGTCTGCACGATGCCATGGGTTCCTTTTTATAAACCCTTAAAAAGTTTACTCCTCAACAGCCTCGACACCGAGGAAAACTCGTGGAATCTCGACCCAATAGTCAATGAAATAATTATTCACAAATGATTATTCACAAATAATTATTCACAAATAATTATTCACAAATGATTATTCACAAATAATTATTCACGAATAATTATTTACAAATAATTATTCACAAATAATTATTCACAAATAATTATTCACAAATAATATTCACAAGTGAATGTGCTTGTGAATGACTGCGCATTACGATAAAGGCGGTAAGCTGGGGACATTTGTCAAGCACACCGAGAGATGAGCGCTGCGTTGTCTCACAAGTGTGTGTTTAGACATCAGTCAACCGACGGCAAACAGCCACATATAATTTGAAACTTCTTCAACTTTTCTCGGTCATATGAATTTTGTTGGCGGTGCCTCAGAACGTACTCCTGTAGAGCATTTCTATATTTTCACGACTGTGAAATCCATGCCGAACCCTCAGCGATGACCACGGAATACAGTAAAGCTGTGCATCAAACACAAAAAGTTGGTACCCATCCAATACTGCTTCACTTTATTTTTACTCGTTGTCCCATTGGCACTACTATCTACAATGGTTTCCTTAAATTCTAAAACTTTAAGCATCATTCATCGAGTGAGGTATTAGGTAATGGCCGTGAAGGGAATACCGTTGAAAGCATAGCTTTATTTAATACTCGACGTTGTGCAAACACGTTTCCGTGAAGTCTAAAAAGTGCTCCATGGAGCGGCAGGTGATCGGATTTCTCAGGCTGCTCTCAGTTGAATGCTCCACTGGACAGCGCGGACGAGGCAGCTCTCCTGTCGGCTGCGGGGGTGAGAGGCGAGAGGACAATGGTTCCGTCTGTTGTCTTTAATGGTCGCTCAAGACGTAAAAAAATATTTTTTTAGAAAAGAGTATACCATTTTTTGAGTGAAAACATTAAAAAATAATTTTTGTGGAAACATTGTAAGTAAAATTCACGCTTTCAACTGTGAAGTATTCAACAGCGTTGCACCTACTTTGTAAATATTTAGCAACGAAGCTGAAGGTCCATCAGTACTTATGCATAACCCTCTGACAGGAGAAATATGGTGAATTACTCAAACTTAAATTCATGTGTCATATTGTTCCTTTTAACAACATAGCTTCTTATACTTCTCGAAACATTTTTAAATGGCAGAAGTAATGATTTTGTATATTTATGAACATCTTTTGCGCTTCTTTCGGGATGTTTTTTTTTTGTTATTTTGTAGTTATTAGAAATTTTTTAGTATAATTTTAATTACCAGTGTGGGGAATTCATGAGCATTTTAGGAGATTTGCATTTTGTATCTAAATATAAGAATGCAACATATTTTTGAGAGTCTTAGCTGCAGGAGCGAGTAGAATTATAGATTGGAACAGACGTGGTTGAACGAACTTTGCGTTAGAACTAACTGAAGTATTAAAAGTGAGCTACACATTATACGAATTCATACTTACACGAAATAGAGAACATCGCACAGAATGGGTAGTCCTCAATTCAATTTCGTATTATCGGAAACGGTCGCCTTCACTTCACTTAACGATTGAGCAGAGGCGAGATTTGGTTAGAAGTGGGGGGCTTTAATAAAATAATATCACTTAATATTGAGCACATTGAATGGGGTGCTCTGTGTAAGCAGCAGCGAGGACCACTGTGGAATAAGGCTCACCGCACAAATATTCTGGCTTCTTCTGGGTTTTGTTGACAGAACGCAGTCAACAGTTTGTATAAGAGCTCGCTTCAGGTTTGTGTTCGTAACATTCGTTATAGTTAGGGCGGGTATGTTCCTACTGTGTTGTTCAAGTATCAAAGTTGGTTTTCATCCGATCTGGCTAAGGTCGTGTCCTGAGTTCGATTCTGGATTAAACATTGATTCACCTCATACAAAGCTGCATGGATTACTGTCTAGCGCATGCACACTGCCCCGTTGCTGCCCCTGAATACGACGTACGACGTTGCTCGGTGTACCCCGATTGAAGTTTTCGATGCACCGCCAATCGGGTCACTGCTATTTGTACTCGAAAATAAATCCCTGCTTGCCTTTAAAACTTACTGGCTGGCCAGAGAAGTTACTTGCCCTAATTTCCCCTCGGCTGCTTCCAAAAGCCTCTTACAGCGGCGTAGTCTGGCTAGAGCTGCACCACATAACGGGCTGAAACGGCCGAGGTTATGATACCTTTCCTACGATGTCATTATCCAGGACTGATTTGAAGAGACGGGTCGTGCCGCTTTGGTGTTTTGTGCACATTTTTCTTCGATCGTATCCGATGCAATAGCTTGAATGTTGATTTGCATTTTTGATAGCTTCTAATCGCTCGTTAAGAATTATTTCGAAGAGTGTGGAGTGCTCCTTTCTTGTTCCCCAACCATTTCACAGCACGCACACTGAGTGAAATATTTATCCCTGATGTTGGGAAAGAAACTTTCTCAGGAAGTTTTTCTTTCTTATGCAGAAAAAGATGCTCCTTAGTTCTCTTGATCTTTACGTGCCATTGTAATGACATTTTCTCATAACTTTCGTGGCCTAGAGGCTCCAACTTTTCTTGCTCCTGCTACCTGTTTGTCTAGGGCAGCACCTAACCTTTTTAATACTGAGTAGCCCTTGCGCTTGATCACAATACAGGTTAGATAGGGAGATATCTGCATTGCAATATTACAATAACCAAGAATATTTTATGCTGTTTAGTGATATTACATATACGAAGTGAAACAAAAATTCGAAAGTTCTGTAGCGTATCCCACTCGTTCTTGGGGAACCTTTACGCATCTTTTGGGGAGTCTGAGGGTTGGGCGGCCTAAGTTGGGAGACGCTGGTCTGGGATGAGCGTTCGGCCAACATGCAGGATCGAATTTTACACTCATGCGGCATGCTTTTTAGGAACGTTAAAGGAAGGCTAGCGGGTTTATTTCAATAAATGGATTAAAAAAGGATTTTTACACATTTCTTAATCCGTCAACGGCCATGTGCCGTTTACTTAATTATATTTATTAAATCTATTATCATCTATCTATTGCAATCTTATGCGGTTGCTATAGATAGACTATTATGAATTGTGCCACATTTTATAAAGCGTATAAGGCTCCTACGGAGTTACTGATTGGTTTTATCAGACATCGATGGGTGGATAAAATTACTATAAAACTAATAATTTTTAATCGAAAATGTCACAAAGGCCAGATCCCTCATCGGTTCATAAAAGATTCAGTAAAGCGTGTTAAAGGAAAGCTTGCAAATTTTCATGCTTTCCTTTATCACGTTTTAATAAATCTTTTATGAGCTGATGAGATAGCTAGCCTCCGAAACGTTTTAGATTAAAAATGATTAGTTTTGTTAGGATTTTCTTCTCCTTTTACCGTTCAGCTATTTGACGATCGAATCACAGTGATAAATTGTGTATCAAAAGATGGGACTCACAATCGCAAAGAATTAAGTACGGGGCATTTGAACAGGATATAAACTAATTTTCTATGTATATTTATCAGACTTACTTGGTTTGAAGTGGACATAATAATCGCGGAAGCAGACTCGGTTTAACTTTTAGCAAGGTCATGAAGAAGAAAAATCCTTTCATCATCAAAGGAAGTACAGCGGCAGAAAATACATTAACGGCCTCTTGAGGGGCTGTAACACGAGCCCGTTCGAAATCCATCTAGAAAAAGGCAGGCGGCCATTTTTCAGGTTCATAAGCTCCTTTAATGGGGTATTTCTCCCAACCTTTCTCTTCAATGGGGATTAGCACAAAAAGCAACTTTTGGAAATTTCTTTGGCGGAATGAATAAGAAATCAACAAGAGTGAGAGGGAGGAAGAATTTATCTGCAATGTTTTAATTTAGTTTATCTGTTCAACAATCATGCACCTCATCAAGTTTTGGAAAAGTGAGCATCAGAAGGATTTAAAACAAACAAGAATTTATTCTTGGACTTATAACCATTATTTGAAGATTATCCCACTGAGTAATGTCACGCCATCATACCTGGCTTTAAATATAAATTATCGTTTCCGCATTAATCTTCTCACTACCCACTCGGAAATGAACTGTTGAAATGCATTTATTGCTGTTGTGAACTCTCTTCTTTACGGCCAACCATAATATGTAAATCATTGGTTTTAATTTAGTCAGTCCAGCGATTAATATTATCCTTGGTGTACATATTTTCGCCACCAAAGAAATATGAATAAGCATTTAAAATGGTTTCCCTCGACATTGACAATTTCAGTTAGCGTCATTTTAGTTATTTAAAGATTTATCATTATGTAATAATTATTTTCATTTTAATACAAGCCTGTAGTAGAATACTCACATTTGTTTTTGTATGAAGAACTTCTTTCAGTCTAGGTGAACAACATCGAATAAGAATTCCTCATTGTTTCACAACATTCGCACTACACTTACTTTTGAACAACTATGAGTCGTTACATACATGACAGCAGATGAAACTCCTTGTCCGTATATACATATGCTCTCCTGTGATCAGGGTTAATATGCACAATAGTGAAAATCATCAGATATTGCCACCATTGATCCTTGACGTCGTTGAGAGCGAGCTGCGCTGCAGGTCTGCTTGGACCAACTCGAGGCAACGCGGACTCGTAAAATCTGATTTGGATTCCCTTGAACAAACCAGCGAACGTAGTCCCTTTGTGCCGTCGCCGGTCTTCCGACCCATCGATTAAATTCAATCAAGAAACGGCATTGAAATGCAAATTCGAAGGCTGCTTGTTTGTAAACAGGAGCTCTGCAGGCTACATTTGTATATGTATATTCGGGGTGTATTGGGAGGGATGTATTTGTCGCTTGAAGGGACTGCAGGGCAGTTGAGGCGGGGATTGATTCTGCGTGTGGTCAGGAATTGATTTAGTATATCCAGGATTAAGAAGAGCTTCAGTAGCTCGGAAATGGCAATGAAGTGAGACACTTACTGAAAGCGATCTCCGGATTAATAAAAACTATATAAACCTATAAATGTTCTACTTTGATTTGCTCAATGAACAACGGGCTGTGCAACCGGAAATATTGTTCTTGTAAGCTATTACTGAAAGAACTACTGACATATTTTTATCATATGGATGAGATAAATAGTTGACTGATATGCAAGACGCTCCAAAAAAGCTCTTTCAACCCTTATTCATGCTTTTCAATAACGAAATAATGGAAAAAAAGTTCGATGTATAACAGATTATCTTAACAACGGAACGTTCAGTTTTTTTAATTGTTTTTGTCTGGTGATACTAAGACCAGTAGCACTGAAGTTAATTTCTACGAAGCCACCGGCAATAACTACCAGAAATTTTTACATTCTCCTATTCCTGCAGCAGTAGAATATTGTCTTGTTGCATTGAATTGACTTCCTAACACTGTCAATCAGGCCACGCCAAGCAATGATTTCTAGGTTTGTATTGTGCTGCACTGCATCGGTTGTGGGGTTTGTATGGCCTGTGAGGCAAGGCTGGGGTGCCTGTAGCCCAAGCCTCTCTGGTGACGACTTCTTTGAGTTTGAGTGAAGGAGGGTATGGGAGGCAGACTACAAACGATCACCACTTCAACAACCGAAATTTTTCTCTTTAACAAGGTACGTGCATACCTGTGGATTGCTGGGATTAGTGTGCTGAAAAAGAGAGAACTTATGTAGGCAAATGACGAGAGTGAGTGAATAGAAGAAGCAAAAAACTCCAGATTATTTTTGATTCTTCTTTCTACTTTCCTCCGCGTAGAAGGGATTCAATTCGCTCATTTTCTAAATAAAGTCGTTTGGATTTGTGCATATGATTCTACAGTGATAGAAACATAGCATATAAATTTTTCTATGATAGGGGATTGCTCCTTTAAAAATCCACAAAGAAACGAAATGTAGAGTTGTAGCATACGATAATTTCCTTTCAAAATTAAGGCCCACTCATGGCCAAGCTTATAAATTTACAGGCGGCCTATCTTAGAGAAAACCTTTCTCAAGAATTCTGCATGGCTAACTGCTTTACTAGCGACGTAAATTTATTGAGAGCGCACTATGAAATGGACCACGCGCGGTTCATTTTTTTATTAGGTGCATCCCTCCAACTTTTCTAGAGCGTTTGACTTTTTTCGCACAGAACAGTTCAAGCGAACCTTTCGCCGTAAGTTTTGGATTTTTGCTTCGTTGGAACATTCATCCTACTCCACCAAACGAACAGACATTCCTTTCAATGTCCTCATAAATTGTCGAATTTTCAGTCTTTTCCATGACGTGGACGCAGTCGGTATCGATCAAACACACAGAAGGACAGACCGTTAAAAAGCCTTAAACTTTGCCGCTTGTTCACGTTCTTAGTTCATAAATATTGTTCTTTTTCTTCCACACACGGCTCGTTGGGTTACTGCTAACCCGTTGAATATTAGAGATGTATTCCTAATTTTGTAGCCCTAATAAAAATTAACGCCGTTGCACAGAAGCCTTTATGAATAATTTACAACGATGGCAGTTTTCTGGCGAATTCTGACAGTTTTGCTCAGATTATCTCTATGGCGAGAAATTGGCTGGTGGTCCCCTGCAGATCTCGGTAGTAATGTTCTAAAGCGGACGTAACGACCGTGCCACTGCGCTGCTGGCCATTGAACTCTGCAAAATTGACTGTGCCCGTTTTTAGTAGGAGAAAAAAAAGATGCCCAACCACGACGATGCGCTTCTCGAGCTGTCAAATTGAAATTGGAAGACGTAAGCAGCGCTGAGCGGATAGGGTCGTAGCTTCTCGATATCATTTATGTGCGTTTGTGTAAGGAAAAGTGACGTTCGATTAAATTTATCGGAAAAAATTATTTGCTTATTTATTTTGTTTAAAAATTGTTTGTTTTGTAATATAATTCGACTAACTGTTAGAGACCAACAGAATAAATTTTTGCTGGAGTTTATTTTGAAAGAATCAACTAATTTTAGCTGCTATGCCGTTTTCGCCCTTTCAAGGACAGTTAACACGAGCAGCAATATAAATTGAAAAGAATTTTTACTGCTTTCATTTTTGAAACTGTTATATTTGATTA
This sequence comes from Orchestia grillus, assembly GCA_014899125.1. Classification (NCBI taxonomy): domain Eukaryota; kingdom Metazoa; phylum Arthropoda; class Malacostraca; order Amphipoda; family Talitridae; genus Orchestia; species Orchestia grillus. The sequence continues at coordinate 27,276 of VOMN01036503.1, forward strand.
AATTTATTTCAATGATCAACTTTTACTGAACTCTATAATACCAAAACTAAATGAATGACTTCTTTAAATTTTTGAAGTCTTGACCTCCTTCCATGATAGCTTGGTCAAGTTATGTTCCAAGTTTTCAACTGCTAAGTCGATACATTCATCAAATTTTCACGACAAAACAATGATTGCATGAAACAAAAGCGATGATCGCATGAAACAGAAGCAATGATTGCATGAAACAATAGCAATGGTTGCATGAAACAAAAGCAATGATTGCATGAAATAAAAGCAAAGATTGCAGGGAATAAAAGTGTTGGAAAAGTACATAAGGCGTAGTCCAGGTGTGTGATTGTCAGGTTGTTCTAAGAAGCTCTGGAGTCACCCGATGTCTGCTTCTTGGTCTCGATTGTCCGGCGTCCGAGCTTGTCCAATCGGGCACTGACTCCACTCATGCTTCATGAAAGTGAAATCAAAATTAATTAAAACCTAACACTGGTTTTACGGTTCTATGCCCGAATTTGTTTCTTTTGAACTTTGAATCTAACAAATTCGAATATGATCTTTATATCTTGTTTTGATGAAAGGGTCTGGTTTCTGTGGTCACTAAATAAACTATCTACCCTGACTTTCTATCCTGAACAGTGCTTCTTTTCTTGGTCGTATGAAGATGTTGGAGGTAAGAGAATTTACCACTCTGAAAATTTATTTGATATTATGCACCGACTGATACACTGAATTTTTTATTAACGTACCTGAAATGATATCAAATGAATTGTTCAAGTAATGCAACACGTCGTTATTTAGTGCATATTGTCCTAATGTCTCAAAGGAAACCTGCAAACTATAAAAAATGCATTCACTGGCAAAAAAAAAAAGAAAGAACATAATATGAAACGTATCCAAAGAGTTTTTTTATGTGGGATCTTTGAACAAGCAATTTAACAGTCAGGATTTTAGAGCGTAAAATAACTTGTAAGAAAATATTGTAAGATTGTTGAAAATAATTTTTATGGACCGAGCAACGGCTTCACAGATCTCACTTCATGGGCAGTTTTAAAACTTCCTTCTTTTTTTGGACGACAAACTAGGAGGAGAGATCGTGGAAGGCCCACTCAGGAAGAGGGTCCCTTCAAAGCTCTGGCCTAAGAAAAGCTCAATGTTTTCCGCACTTCATTTCCGCTATTTTTGTGCCCTCAAAGAAAGACTGGGATCGAGCACCTCACCATCTTCTAAATTACGGTTGGAGATGATGCCACAGGCCGACTGAAGCAGATCTGGTAGTTCCGAGGAAGATCATCTTCTCAGCTATGACATAAGGTGCCGCATTCCAGCGCACAGAGATCCCCTATCTCGTGCTCTCGTTCTGAAAAATAATTTGTCTCATTATATCCTCAGAATAACTTTCCGCGTATATAGGATACTTTTCCTTTTTATGGCTCGTTCGAGCAGATTTTTTAGGGAGTTGTTAATGACAGGATGATAAATGAAGGCTTTAAGCAATGATGACTTTGGTTTTGCTGTTTTTGTTTTGATAACGCTGCATCAAAATGCATATGTAGATCTGAAACATGACCTCCAATTTACTAATGTGATGTACTGTTTCAATGCCTGAATGACGGTTACAAACTTCTTTCCAACGTTCATTACATCGGTTTACCGAGGACGACTCTTAGTTGCCGCCTGACATGCCACCTTGGTTCAGGTGCAGCTAAGTTGCACTTGACTCAAGAACACGACACCAAACTGCCACGTCATGTGCTGGGGGAAAACACATGCATCCTCCAGCGACACAACAATCCTGTGAGACTTGTGTTGGAGAAGCGCTCTGTGTTCTTCAAGAGTAGCTCAACCATCAATGTGCCGGCTTTGTGTGCACACTGCGACCTTTTTCCTGCATATGAACTTGAATTTTAGGATATTTTGGGTTTGTATATATGATACGGATATATTGTACCTCCCTCAGAAAGTTTTAAAATTCATAATGATTAAATTCATGATAATGAAGGCATGTGATTTTCGAAAGGTTGACGCAGTATGCCTTTGGGAGATCCTTTTTTCTTTTTTTCTTCTAACCTGTTCGTGGAAGTCGAAATACAAGGTGGTCACCCGGCTCTTCAAGTCCTGGTAAGAAAAAACAAAAAACTAATAGAAAAATTCTCAATAAAAAGTTCTCCAAGGTCTTTAATAACACTTGTCTAAGATGTGGAGTATTACAAACACATGAATTGAGAGTTTAATGAGTTTATTGACCTGAGACTCGTGAACAGCAAAAATGAGCTCGAATCTTTATGGAGTTGCTGAGTCAATCCAGCAGCAGGTAGACGACTCTACTCGGACCCTGTAAACTGAGGCTGTGAGCTAAGCTGAACTTCAAGAAACGTAAGCGGAGGGAATTCTCAAGTGCGAGAAGAGAGAAAGTGAAGCTGTCTTCTTCAAACCTGCGTGTGATGAGTAGTTATAGAGCTGAGAACTTGAACATCAAGAGAACTTGAACATCAAGAGAACTTGAACGTCAAGAGCCATAAGCACGACGAGTTGTCAGGTCTACAAGCAAGGATATTGGGCTTGTGATGAGAGAATTGTGGGTAGCCGGTCATGAAGAAATGAGGTTGAAAATCACATGGTTTTTTAATTTTTATGTGTTATCTTATAAAGTTTTCGAAGAGTTAGAGATCGTGAGTTACTTAAATGAATCTCTTGACGAACACTCTGGAAGTTCATCTGGATTATTTTCTGTTTTTTAGCATCTCCACGGGGGTTAAAAAGTGAGTCATATAATATTATGAAACATTTTTACCCATGAAAGTCCGTCTTACGACCCGTTCCATGTATTCGAGAGGAAAAGCTTAAATCAGACCTGATTTTGTATTGCATATGCCCCAAATGCTGAAAAACTGAATAATATTATTCCAACCAACCTTCGCTGAATAATAAGAGCTAACTGAAAATGAAACTGAATTACAATAAGAATTTTTTATTTCCGAGGAAAGAATTTGTCTGAAAGTTTACTAAGACCAAGCGAAGCTAACGAGCAAATTTTCATGTTTCTGCCTTTCACAATTACAGATAATTAAAATTATTTGAAATTCATATGAAAATTCTGCCCTCAAGTTCCACGAATAAGAAGGGCAGTGAAAATTGTCAACATAAAATTACCTTATAAATATTTTCCTTCGCACTGAAAATCGAAAAGTATTCCTGGCAATATCAAACACGACGTGGGCGTAATTTTCTTTTCCAGATCTATCAGCAGCAACGCTAGGTACGGCGCTCGAGAGGCTGCTAACCTTCTTACCGTGCCATATTCTCCAAAGTTTGCCCTAATTTCGTTATGGCTGGAGTGTTAGAGTCGCTTTTGATTCTGCAGCGACTTCAACTCGCTGAGACGTTTTAAGGAGAATTTTTCACACGAATTCCAAGCTTCATGAAATAAATTCTGCTGCAGAGCCGCGCTCGACTCCAGCAGTGCGGCGTCGTGTGGCACATAACTCGTGTAAAAACATTCACCTCACATTCAGATCCACAGCTCCATTCTGACTGGTTCCCCAGCTAAAATCTTTAGACGTGTGCCCAAATTTTGGAGCATTTAAGTTACAGGCTGCACTCGACAGCACTGGGAACAGGACTGTTGTAGGACGTCACATCTACGACGAATTATTTGAACTCAATGTCGTGATTTGTTCCAATCCCAGAGCATGTGTACGGAATGTCAGGAGGCGTGTGAACATTTCTGCCAGTCTTATTTAAAGTTTTATCACAGACAAACACACGATAACGAAAAAATTATTATTCTGTAGAGGAATTATCAACATAGAGAAATTTAGAATCTAGATTCGCGTTGGAATAATTTAGATCTTCCTATTTTAGAATTTTCGAACATCCACAAACTGAAACTAGTGCATAACGACCTGCAGAGGACAGGCCCGCTAAAGATGAAGATAGTAAATTACTAATTCTAAGTTTTTTTTGATATTTCAACGTTTGTTTTCAGTTCATTTTTCAGTAGTCTTGCATGGTATGTTTGTGAAAAAAAAATAATAAAATGAAGCAGTTGAGGTCACC
>VOMN01036511.1:0-25149 GCA_014899125.1 Orchestia grillus
ACACATGTTGTGTACGGCACACATACCATGCGTTGATCACAACATTACGTACACTGGCGTTGCACAAAACGGGCCTGCAAGAGGCGTGCGGCAGAGCGTTCTAAAATTGATGCCAAGACCGCGAGGGCGGCACGGAAAAAACATAAAATGACGAATCTTTCGAGGAGGCTACCGGCCGCGGCTCCTCACTCATCCTTGCCAGTGAAATTTTCAACAGCCGGGAGACGAGTGGCTCGGAAATGAAATCATGAGACCGATGTCGCCGAGGCGCCTAGCCTCCGCCTGACTAAAACAGCGCTTTGAAAAGTTCGAGGAAAGAAGGTCCCGCGAAGGGACGAGAGTGACGTCAGCCACATAAAATATGGCGAGGTTTTAGTTGATTATTCTGCAAGGGCATCACGTCGTTTTTATGAGAAGCTTTGAGTTTGGTTTTGTTGTTTCTCGCGAGCTGGGGATGACTTCCCGATTCAGTCGACACTCATTGCTGCTTCAGACATATAAAATTCTCGGCATGAGCACGAAGATTATGACTATAACATTTATATAACAAAACTAAAAATGAGACTAAAGGTTCCGAACGATAAATTGTTATTTTAGAAATGAGTTTTTTACGTTTAAAACTTGATCCATTACCCTAACAGAATACAACCCGTTTAGGTATTTTTTAAAATTTTAATTTTTTCGTAAACAGGAATGCCTCTGTAGCCTTGCTTGGCTTTCGTGAGCCCCCTACAATCATTTTTCTCGATTTTTAAATTTGTGTCGTACGACATCATTTGAACGAACTTTTATCTAATGCATGAGAAACCCAAAGAACATAAAAGTTATCTCAAAAACAGGCTCAATAAGAGTTGATATGGAATAGCACCTTTTGTATCTACATAGTTGAGCAGTTTTTTAAATATCTTGCGCACATATTTCCATTATAACTATCATGCGTTGTATCTAAGCATATATTGAAGAGAAAGCAAATTTATATTTCGTTTTAACAAAGCAATTTTAAAATATTTGATATGATATCTCAATACCGCTGCACTGCACGCAAAGCTGAAAAACTATACCCAGCACACTCTAAGTCACCAACACAAAGAAATCTAACATATTTGTAACTCCTCTCACTCGTGAAAAAAAAGAAAACATTGACCAGCCAACTACAAACTCAGAAGAAACCTTCAATTAAAGCGTTCCAAACATCACAATTTCCAACGATACTTTGGTCTTAAACATTTCATAACAGTTTGTTAATTGGTCCAAAGATACGGTGCATTCAACACGTGATGAATGGTACACGGTTTTGTTGACTGTACGTTCAGTGATGTACTCAAAATGAATTCATCGCAGCACTGAAATGTGTATTGTCATCGGTAATGCTGTCAGGTCTTTTTCTTTCGGTTCAATAAATTTCATTTTAAGCTTGCCAGATGAAATTGTCATCAATATAACTCCATTTCGCAAGCGTCGTTCTTGCATTTCAAACAACACCAATGAGAAATTCATAGAGTAGTGCAGCAAATTAGTTTTAGTCGTCATTCCAAGGTACTCAAAGTGAAACAAAAATGAATTTTTGATCAAGTGGTTTTTTGGGTAACGATCATGACTGTGAATTAGAACTTTACACGTGGTCATCAGAAATGAGTTCGGTGTACCATTAAAATCTACACTCAATTGAAGTGGTCTCTCGAATTTTCAAGGACTACCTCGACGCGCAGTTCATGAGGATGATATCGCCCTATTAAAAATCGGGGCAGTTAATTTTGTAAAGTTCAATGGCCAGCAGCGCAGTAGGGCGGTCGTTGTGTCCGCTTCAGAACATTACTGCCGAGATCTGCAACCAGCCACTAGCTACTGTCTGCCTTTAGAGATAATCTGCTCAAAACTGCCAAAATGCGTCAGAAAACTTCAACCGCAGTAAATAACTGCCGAAAGACTACCGAGCAGCTGCGCTAATCTTTAATAGTGCGGACTGTCAATTTATCCACTCATTATCATTACGTGATGATTGCATCTACAGATAATTGTTGAGGATTGTCTCAAAGTGTTGATTGCACCTATACGTAATTGTTAAGGATGGCCTCGAAGTGTTGGCTGCACCTATACGTAATTGTTAAGGATGGCCTCGAAATGTTCCTGGTGCGCGCTGACGGGTGTGGGGTGCCCCTCCTCCAGAGTGTACTTCTCACAATCCTCGAGCGTCGCTTTGGAGGCCGCGATCTTGGCTCCCAGGCCACCGGTCCACGTGCTGTAGCGGCTCTGTGGCAGGTGATGCGAAAAATAACATGATGTTAAGATGGTCGAGGGAATTGGAATTAGTACCTACGGTGACCTGCACCTGAAAAACAACGTTGGAAAAGCTTTGTAGAAATCAGTTCCAGTTTTGCGAATTGTCACGGAGTCGTGAGTTTCAAATTGCTAAGTAGCACGCGATGCGATGATGATATGAATTAGAAACGGAACCTGCGTTAAACTGCAATAACAAATAGCCTGATTAGATGGTATTGAAAATTACCTTCAATTATGTGGAATATGCAATAGGTATCAATTTCATCATTCAAATGAAAATGATGACGAAATTTAGTATGGGTTTGGTTAAGAGTTTGCATGAATTGCAAAAAAACAAATGTAGGCCTTCCAAAAAGAAATGAGACATTAAGTACGATGTCGTTTCGTGAAGCGCTCAGGCATTAAAAATATAGGAACATCAAGAAACTCAGCGTTACGACTTCGAATTCTTTTCGACGACTTCAATTTTATTTGTGAGGACGAATAATCCTTCCCACAGAGCCTCCCAACGAATCTAAATACAAAGCCAGAACCTCACTTACGGATTGATGAATTAAATTTGGCGCCCATAAAACAATGATAGGTCGGCATCAGCAGTAAGAAAATGCTGCAAATAATTGTATTAAACATGTTGGCAACGTAGCAGGGATACGATGATTCCAATGCGTCAACTAAGTAATAAGACGCCAGTGAGGGCGGGGTCCGATTCGTTTGCGACGTGTTAACTAACAATCAAGCGCGAGCAGTTATTAGGGTTTTGGTTTCCACGCATAGCAGGAAGATGAGCGGAGCTTGACACCTAAAAGGAATTATGTAGCGTGAACAGTATACACCCTCCACTAAATGGCTGTCTCGTATTCCCTACAAGTGCGTTACAAAATTGCACTTTTGTCTTCTTCTATGATTTCACATTTTTTTGTAGGTAAAGAAAACGATAAAAATTAATACTCGATTTTGCTGATGTGGTCAAGACTGTGAATTCTCTAATTTGCCTTATTTCATTAAAATACTAGAAATATGTATGATAGAAGTATATGTATTAGAAAAGCAAAGTTTCATTGGAATAATGTATATTTTACAATGTTTTGCAATTCGCGGAAGAAGAAAATTACACTAAATCGCCAATGACAAAAACCACGCTGCATAGTGAACGTAATAAGTACTTAACATAAATACTTCCCATAAAAAATAAAAGTACTTATGTACTAAGGAAAACCACGAAAATCACATGTTAAATCACCAAGGACGAAAACCACGTTGCGTAGAGTAGGTAATGAGAACTTACAGCAACAGCCTTGGCCAGGTGACCTTCTTCTACAATCCTGGCGGCGTTGATGAGGCCCCTGGCGAAGGTGTCCATGGCAGCCACGTGCCCTATGAACAGGTCGCGGAGGTCGTTGGAGTCCCGCCGGACCTTCGCGTCAAAATTGAGTCCGCCAGGAGCCAGGCCCCCCTGAGGGTTAGGGAGGATGGAAAGTTAATTGCACATAAAATTCTGCGGTGAGTTTTTGTGCTTCAACCCTACGGATGAATCCTATAACGCTATGGGGGAATTTGTGAGGGTTAGGGAAAATGTGAAGTTAATTGCACGTAAAATCCTGCGGTGAGTTTTTGTGCTTCAACCCTACAGATGAATTCTATAACACTATATGGGAATTTGCGAGGGTTAGGAAGAAGTTATGGTCAACTGCAGATAAAATGCTGCTTTTAGGTTCGTGTTTCAACCCTACACTATGGGTTGAATCCTATAACACTATGGGACAATTTGTGAAGGTTAGGAAGAATTTATGGTCAACTGTAGATAAAATGCTGTTTTTAGGTTAGTGCTCCAACCTTATGACCCCCAAATTATCCCACTATATAGCCCAGCGTTGTTGGCTTGGTGTGTTGGTTGGTCCTTCCATCCGTCTGTCTGTCCGTCTTGGTATCACGCTCCTAAGGACGTAGATAGAAGAAAATTCCCGGGTTCCATTCCTAAACTAACTGCGAGACTGTCAGAAACGGCAGTCCATATCAGTGATAATGAAAATAACATCATTTCATGTCAGAGTTACCGCAAATACGAAGGCATCTTAAGAATTTAGAACCACTTGTCCCGCCATTTTTGACGGGGTGCACCCACTAGTTATTGCGATTAAGGCTGCAGTTTATTTTGTGAGAAAAGTAAGCAACAATTTTTTGAAACAAGATTGTAGAGTCTTCTTGGTCGATAAAAAGCTAAAACGTATGGAGAACGCTTAGGATCATCCTGGTTCGAAGCCATCCGAATCTTTATCTTTTCGACTTGTCCTGGTAGGTAAATTTAGCTAATATCATACGCCTATCCTAATAAAGAAACCTACTTTCAAATGGAATATCTTTAAAAAGCGAATTATATAGCTATTGGAACCATGTGGCCTGAGCAGGTCACGAGGGGCTCGGGGGAGCTGTGTGATGGCGGTGTGGGCGAGGGATGCACGGTGGCCTCGGCCGGGGAGACTTCTGGACTTAACACGTGGACTCCGGAGTGGGTCATATATGGTACACGCGATCATCTAACCTAACCTAATTTAACCAAAGCACTATCATGTAGAAATACAAATTTTCGAGTTTTCTTCAAATTTGTGTTCATCAGTCGAATAAGCTAGTTCTGATTAGAAAGAAAATTAATAAAGTAACCAAATTTGTGAAACCAAAATCCTTCATTTTTAAATTCCCAGTAGAGATATTATTTTTCGGCATGTAATTTTATCTGTGTGGAGAATCGGAGTCAACGTGTTAAGATTGACGTAGAATCGAACAGTTTTCAATAACGTTGTCCAAAATAAACGGAAGTACTTTTCCCGAGGTTCGAGAACACTTTCCCGCGGAGGATAAATTCCTCACTTATTTTTTTGAAGTTTCTTTATGGAACGATTTCGGTGAAAAACACTCACATTGTTTTGACATCGGGAGCACACTTTTAAAATTGAAACATAAATTTTCATAATTAATGCTGGTCAATAGAGGGTTTCAGATCTCAGCGAACCCCACAAGTTTAGACTAGCCTTAGCAGTTTGGATTATAACATCGCTCTCCGTGTGTTTACCCTCGAGTGAAAACAAACCTGCTCGATGACGGTCTTCATGATAAGGGTCGCACTTTTCACGTCCATGGGGAACTGGTCGGTGTCCCAGCCCAGGTCCGGGGACCCAGTGTTAGCGTCGATGCTGCCAAGCTTGCCGTAACTGCCCGCCACATAAACATAATTAACCTCTGTAGGTAGGCGTATGTTAAGCGATACCAAGTACCTCTTGTAGGTTACAAATAGCGAACCTATTTTACAAAAGAAGAGAGGGCCATAGGTAAGAAATTAGGCGCGTCTCGTGAGGATTTGTAAAAAGCGTATTTTAGGCAATACATAACAAACTTATTGTAGACAACTAATAAAGAGCTCATTGAATGCAATTTTTGTAGACCGTTTTGTAGGGAAAGAATGAACAGTGAATTGCAAATAATAAATGAAGAGCTTATGGTACCTAATTAGGATTGAATATTCTGTGCAATAACTAAAACGTGTAATTATATACAGTAAGTATGTATGTATAGCAAGCAATAACAATACGCTCAAGGCAGTATGGGAAGCGTTTATCATAGAGACAATAAGCGCATATTATAAGCAATTAAAGAGCGTATTGCATAGACAATACGTGTTTCTTGTACTCAAAAACTATCTTATAAGAATCTACGCATATTATGAAACTGAAGATATAATGTAGATTTTCATGTTTTTTCCCTATTTTTACAAATGTCGTAAAATGGCTGTACTACTCAGAGTATGTGGACACAAAACTCGATATATTCATGAGAAATTGAAGGGTGGAGACCCACCCAAAGACAAACTCAAATGGGCATTTCAAGGCCTCTAACTGGCTTAACATTTATACTGGGTGGCCCAGAAGTAACTGACCCTTGCGTTGATAATTAAATAGGATACCAAATTGTAAGGCGTCCTATGATTAAGTGGTTTCCAAATTAAAAGGGTGAGTTATTTCTACGCCTTACAATTTGGTATCCTATTTACTCATCAACGCAAGGGTCAGTTACTTTTAGACACCCTGTACATTATACAATGGCTTACATTCCTCAATCAAAATTTTGTGAAGTGGTGACAAGTATCCATCTGGAGCTCTCAGAGCACTTCCATTTCCACCGTATTAAGAGGAATTGCCTATAATCTCACAATGAGTGAACAACGCATTCGTAATTCAAAGAAAACTCCGCGCTTATGACGTCAGAACAAACGGAGTGTGCACCCTCGCGACCATCGCAATGCTTCAGAATTGAGAAGAAACTATAGGGTTTGACCTCTCAGAATGAGTCGGTCCTTTGTTTACTAATTTTCTCCGTAACCTGCAAGGCACAAATGCGATTCGAGGATTTAAAATTCATTCGAGACTCCATCACCTTGAGTGATTTGAAACTCAAATCGAATAGAAACATACAATGTCGACGTCCTGAAGGGACAAACATTACAATTTATATGAATTCCGTCGGCACTCGTCCTCTTTTTTGAGTATGTTTAATTTGTCAGTGTTTTATTCGTTGATGGTCGTCCGTGGGATTTATTTCTATTTATTTCCTTACCACGAACATTTGTACCATTTATTTCAAAACGAGGCATGATAAATAAGCGTTGGATTAGCTTAATTTACAACTCTAAGGCCATATTAGAACGCCGATTGCAACAAGCATTTCCTCCCAATCGAAACGTTCGTTTTCGAACTAACATGTAGCATGGAAGAAACCTAAACGTACGTTTTTCGTAGTACACACACACTGGCACCTAACAAGAGCCTCCACTGGTATTATAGGAAGTAATTCAATACACACAACTCAGGAGCAGCGCCCACAAAACTGACATGGAAGCCATAACGACGTCGTGCTCATAGCAATGCCCCGCCAGGGTCGTGTGGTTGGGCTCTATGTTGAGCTTGAAGTGGTCGCTCAGGCCGTACTCGTGCAGGAAGGCCATCACCGTCTGAGCGTCGTAGTCGTACTGGTGCCGGGTTGGTTCTTTCGGCTTCGGTTCAATCAAAAGCTGACCTTTGAAGCCGATTTTTTCTTTGTACGCTGAAAAAAGGTGGGATAACAGTTAAGACATAAATGCACGAAAACTAAGCATTCATTTCTTCCCGAAATGTTACAGATCGAAAGGTCGTTTGAAAGTGAAATACTTGGCTGGCATCATAAATACGGAGCCCCATGGAATGTTTGGTGGAAAAATTGTGGGCGTCCCTTGCTGAATGAGATGTGGGCGTCTCATGCTGAATGGGATGTGCAGGAGGGCATGTTCGCATCACTGGAACTCTCCCATCACTGAAGTGAAATTCTCTTACGTGAGGTTGGTCCCCGCATAAACCGCTAGATCGGTTCCAACAAACAACCGCTCTACAGTCGGCTCTCTCATAAACAACCGCTCTACCGCAAGTATCTTGAACATTCAACGTCCTGTGGAAAACATCGGAGCCGCTTTACCGACTGCCAACACCAGATTCAATAAAGCGCATTTAACAATTTACTGTTACATGGATTTTAAAATCTATTTTCGTAAGGTTGTCACTAGTTGTTTGGAGTAAGCTAAGTGCGAACTTACTATCTAGTGTATACGTACATGAGGCTGCAGCTTATTTTCTAACGATTCTAAATACATCCTTATCGAAATAAGTTGATCAAAATTGAGTCAAATTCCTGAAAAAACACGAAACGTCGAAACTGAATTTGTTTACTCTACTCAACTCTACATCCCTTCCAACAATATTACTCTACTTTCATTCCAACAATATTACTCTACTCCACTCTACTTTCATTCCAACAATGTTACTCTACTCCACTCTGCTTTCATTCCAACAATACTACTCTACTCCATTCTACTTTCCTTTCAACATCATTACTCTACTTCTCTTTCGCGGCTCCGTATAAAGTAACTTTTTGCTCACCTACGACCATCTGGAAAAACTTTTTGCTCATCTACGACCATTTGGAAGAACTTTTTGCTCACCAACGACCATCTGGAAGAACTTTTTGCTAACCCACGACCATCTGAAAGAACTTGTTCACCCACGACCATCTAGAAGAACTTTTTGCTCACCCACAACCATCTGGAAGAAAGCAGCCATGTGATCGAGCTCTTGTTTCACGTCGGAGTTGAGGAGCGAGTTGTAACCTTCGCGGCCGCCCCAGAACACAAAGTTCTCAGCGCCGAGTCTCTTGGCCACCTCCAGGCACTTCTTCACTTGGGCCGCGGCGTAGGCGGTCACACGAGCGTCGCTGCTGGTGGCCGCACCCAGCATGAACCTGAAAGAAGACTAGCATGAGTTACTGGTAGTCACACCCAGCATAAACCTGAACGTAGACTTGTATGGGTTACTGGTGGCTGCACCCAGCATGAACCTGAAAGTAGACTTGTATGGTTACTGGTGGTCGCACCCAGTATAAACCTGAAAGAAGACTTGTATGGTTACTGGTGGCTGCACCCAGCATGAACCTGAGAGTAGACTTGTATGGTTACTGGTGGCCGCACCCAGCATAAACTTGAAATAAGACTTGCATGGTTACTGGTGGCTGCATCCAGCATAAACCTGAAAGAAGACTTGTATGAGTTACTGGTAGTAGACACTGACCTTCAGTTCCTGTACCTGAGTGCATCCTCCTTCACCTAAACGTCTTCTACTTCTATTTCTAAATTCTTCAGCTCTCAGCGTGAGCTTAACCTTTCTGTAGAGCAACTGTTTTGTTCTCTCGTTCTGCTTTCCAAAAATTAACGTACGTGCATATTCCTGGCTAGGTCACAGGTTCCAATTCCTATTTCATCGTTGGTTTGAAAGGCAAAACTCTAGTAGGTGATATCACTGATGACCTCACTCTAACCCCTTCTACGGGACCATTATTCCGTTGGCCAATGTGCATTGTCTGGTTAGATTACTCTTCTAAGCTACCACTTTTTTGCCGGCTTGGGACTTTTATTTGCTACGCAACACTTTGCTACTTTGATTCTACCATGCACTGCTGACCCTTACTCACACATTATTTCCTCCTTAGAAAAATCGTTCTGGTTTTGTTGGTCTACCACTGACCTAGGATTGGAGAAGAGGTTACTGGTAGTTAGGTTAGGTTAGGTCTACCACTGACCTAGGAATGGAGAAGAGGTTGCTGGTAGTTAGGTTAGGTTTGGTCTACCACTGACCTAGGATTGGAGAAGAGGTTGCTGGTAGTTAGGTTAGGTCTACCACTGACCTAGGATTGGAGAAAAGGTTGCTGGTAGTTTGGTTAGGTCTACCACTGACCTAGGATTGGAGAAGAGGTTGCTGGTGGCCCAGAGCAGCTTGACTCCCGTCTTCTGCATGAGCTCATCAGCCAGGTCGGCCATGATGTCGAGGTTGGCGTTGGTGCTCGCCAGGTTGTTGCCCTCGGGAGCGATGTCGCGGTCGTGGAACGTCCAGTACTTCACTCCTGCCGTCAATGAAGAGTATGGGGAAACACGGAAAAAATATTTCCTTGTGTTCTGTGTTGATATGAGTACACAGATACTCGGATAAAGTAATTACCGATGCTCTGCTAGGTCATGTGCAAAAGGAAACTCAAAAGAAATATTTATCTCTGTTCTGTTATATTTAAAATGAACAGAAAAATTAGAATTATTTACCCATCTTCCGTCTAGTGATGAGGATACAGAAACTCGGGTGAACCACCATTATTTTGTACTGTTTTGAATACACTAAAATGAGGGAGAAATATTTCATTTCCACGTAATTGTCACTGTCCTGAGTTCTTTGGAATTACGCAGAAATATTGTTTTCTTTTCCTTTCTTTCTTTGTTACCTCTGTAGGATATTCGATATTTTTGACAATGAGGCCCAAAAATGATTACATTATCGAATTTGATCACTTGAAGCACATTTATGATTTATAAAAAGAGCTTAAGGTCTTGAGCGCCTCTCAGTCTCCACTATTACGACTCCACACTTTACGTCCAAATGTATCGTCCTACAGTAAAATCGAATGGGCCCTGAAAATCATTTCTGTGTTTTTAAGCTACATACAACCAAATTTTAAAATAAGACTCATAACATTAAATTCTCACACTCATTGAGCATTTTCATTATTATATGAGTTCATACCTAATTGCCTCATTTCTATTATTGAATGTTAATATTTCATCGACCGTTTTGGGACTGTGAAGGCCTGCTTTGACTTCCCAAAACAGAAATTTTGAACAGAAAAACGTGCAGATTTTCTCACAACGTTTTGTAAGGCTCAATTCGTCCATTTTTTTGTAACACACGAGAGAGGTAGCGTACCGAGTCACTAACGTTCAATTTATTCATTATTGCTGAACAGTTTTCAAACAAGAAATGGATGGAGCTTCTTACAGCAAATGTGTTCATTATTGTAAAGCAACGTAAATATAAAGGGGATGGAGTTAATAAGTGTGAATATACATATTATTGTTCAACTGCGTAAATAGAGCGAAAAATGTTTCGAAAACCGCTTTGTAATGGCAAATGCGTTCAAAAACTATTCAAATTTTCTAACATCGTTTCATACCAGCGAATGCTTCCAAAAAATAAATTTTCTATCATTTCATACCTGCAAATTTTTCCAAAAAAGCAATTTTCGAACGTCGTTTCACGTCAACGAACGCACCCAAAAAAGCAGTTTTCGAACATCGTTTCACGTCAGCGAATGAATCTAAAATATAAATTTTCGAACATCGCTTCACGTCAGCGAATGCACCCCAGAAGTGTCGCGGAAACGCCCGCAAGAAATTTACCGAGTTTGGAGAAGAACTCAAAGCCAGCCCTCATCCTCTGCTTCGCCACCTCCAGAGAGTCGCTGCCGTCGTCCCAAGGGCGGGTGATGGTGCCGGTACCGAACGGGTCCAGCCCTGCAAAGAAATTCACCCTCAGCACGTACATTGTTCATGAATGTTGTTGATGCTCTTGCGAAACTATGACATCAAAGTATGCGGCTTAAGGGTCGTCGGAAGGACTTTTCATAAAAAATATTATAATATCGTTGTCGGTCAGAGTGTTTCATGCTACGAAAATAGAGATCTGGACATTATTTACTCAACGCATCGCGTTTATGTGAGCAATAACAGGTCACTCACAAACAATTTATGAGCCTATGGTCGACGTCCTAATGAAATGTTCGTAATCTTACAGAAGCGACTCGCCGATGTGCAACAAGCTTCAATTACAACAATTGAAATTCGAATGAATCAGAGACATAGTCAAGAAATTGCAAAGCCAAAGAA
This sequence comes from Orchestia grillus, assembly GCA_014899125.1. Lineage (NCBI taxonomy): Eukaryota > Metazoa > Arthropoda > Malacostraca > Amphipoda > Talitridae > Orchestia > Orchestia grillus. Next base: position 11,558 of record VOMN01036511.1, read on the forward strand.
CTTCATTTAGAATTGTGGCATTCGGATTCAATTATTTTCCAAACCTTCAACGCACTGGAAAATAAAATGAGATTTTTGAGCGGACAGATTTCCAGAAATATTGGCTTGGACGACGGCTAGAAAGCATGGAAATGTTCTCGGACGCAGTTGCTCGAAAGCACTAAACAGTTTGGGGCGGACAGAAAACTTGGCGTGACTCGTGGCTGAGGTCACGTGAAGGCTGTGGCCTTTGATGGAGCTTTGATCTATTTTACCTTCTCTACCGTACCTAAAATTTTACGTCTATTTACGTTTTTACGTATTTTAGATTGTTTACGTTAGCTAAAGCTTCTACGTCTTTTAAAATGTTTTCACCTATTGTACCTTGTTTACTTTTCTCAAAGCTCTGTCTCTTTTCTGAACTCCTAAAAAACACGGGTACTTGAGCAACCGAATAGAGGATGAGACCCTTAGTTTGTGTAGTAAATAGTTTTGATTCGCTCACCGAGTCTCGTCTAGCAAGTCTTGGAAAATTAACTTGAATTGAGAGTGGGTGAAAAATACCAGACGTCGAGCTACCCTTATGGCTCGTCCCAGGAACTGCCATCAGCGACAGTAAAACTTACGAACAGAATGAGTCTATTCATCGATTACTCGTGTACTCCCACAAAAAGAATTTTCCCTTAGCGATTAAATGCCGACGAAAATTAAAAAAAAACATTTGGCAATTCCGGCGACATAATCTAACTTAATATACATTCCAAAAGTTCCAATGAGTAATGAGTCAAATAACTGAGCCCGTGACGCCCGCTGATTCAGGCTGTAGCTTTAATAACTGGACGAGAAAAACTGTTACTTTCACTTCACTCAGCCCGCACCAACCTTGTCCTGGGCGCTCGTTACCCTCCCTGATGTTGAGCTACTCAATTATTTCATACTTTTATTCTTAGAAGCATCCTAGATACACATTACGTCTCAGGTACATGATTTTCCCAAATATATTATTTTCCATGTACCTGTCTTTCCTCAAATACAACTCATCAGGGGCGTGGAATTTCAGATAAATAATATCTCAGATATGTGTATGATATTTCAAAATACATAATAAACGAGATGTGTGGCACTTCAGATATGTTACATCTCAGATACATAACTTTCTAAACGCAAAATAATCCAGGCACAAGGCCTTTTAGGTACATGGCATGTTGGATGCGACACCAGATCATCGAATTTTCACATCGTCAATCATCCGCACTCGTGACTCCAAGCTACACCACTTTCAACCCCCATACCACTTCAGCAGTCCTTATGTATGTACGTCTACGTCACACTCGCAGTGGTGACACCAGACTACACCACTCTTAACACCCAGGTCATTTCCGTAGCCCTTATTCGCGTCTCCTTAAGAAGGGTAATTTAATGGTCTTTCTCCATGGTAACCAGAGCACTGACCGACGCCCCTAAAGCTGTGCCAGAAGCAGACGGAGAAGCGCAGCCACTCCTCCATGGTCCTGCCGTGCACCACCTGAGAGGCGTTGTAGTGACGGAACACGAGCGAGTCGTCCATGGGGGCGTTAGGGTTGTACTCGATCTTGGAGATACCTGAAATTGGAGCTAAGTGTTTATATGTGTGTTCGATGTGTGCAAACGTCTTAAACTATTAGTTAATAACTGATCGAATTTAATACGTTCGATTTTCGGTTTGTAACTTGCACCTACACCATTGTCAACTGCGCATGAAAACTTATTTATAAACTGCATATCAATCGTTAACAAAATAGCTCACTGAAAGCGCGCTCGCTTGCTTGTGTGAGTGAACTATAGTCCTCACTTTTGCTTAACTAAGGGATACATTTGAGTATAAATGAAATTGAAGTGTTTCAAACATGGGAACTTGCAGAGCAAAATTCGACAAAGCAAAGGTTTATTTAACAAAGGTTGGCTACTGTGCTACGTTACATCAGATGGAACACAATATGGTATCTCTCAAAACCATCCCTACGATGCCAGTTGGTCAGAGCAGTTAGTCACGATCAGTAAGCAACTCGAACATTTTTGATCGCAGTCTCAGGCCGTCGAGGGGCTCCACCTCTCAATTGTGAGGCCCTCATAAACAGGGAATGTTTTTCTACATAAGGGCTTTACCAATGATATCTTCGGCCACGGAGCTGATGTTAATTTTCAGGGTTCGACCAATAATTCATTCCCTTCACGGTTCTACACACAGCCGATTTATTTGTTCCAGATTCTAGGGTGACAGAGACCAGAGAAACCTATGGTTTCTTTACTTCAGAGCACCACATGAATTTTGAAAATTATTTCAAGCTTTGAGTGACGAAGGATTTGCAGAATGTACGTTTTTTGACGAGCTTAGCAAATTCACTAAATTCACAGTTATTAGAAGAACGCTCTAGAAGAAATCGGAGACAGAAGATAGGTAATCCTCGCTGGCTCGGTTAACGAAATCAAAATTATATAGGCAATCAAAATCAAAATGATATAGGCAATCAAAATAATATAGGCAATTGGGAAACAAATTTCTAAAAAGTCGTGTTGTCTCAATCTTTCAGCACTGTTTCTGTACTTTAATAAAAAGTAATTTTATCAGAAATTGACTAGATAGCAGAAATTAAAGTTAGAATGAGGTCATAAATTTGAATTTCTACGTTTATGAGGATTTTGTGCATTCTGAGGTCATTTTAAAAAATTTTAATTTTGTTAATCTAGGGTACAAAACTACCAGTTTACATCAATACATAAGTGATTCTCGCATAATGAATCTCCGAAATGAATGCAGAAAGAATTGAACTAGCAACAAGAGATGGTGGACTCTAGGTGAGATGTACTTAAAACAGTCACTCTCTTTCATACTTAAATCAACACTGATACCTGCATAATGAAAAAAACATCGCAGCTAAGGTACTGAAATACTCTGAGCTATAACATGAAAGTGCAGAAACCTCCCTAGCGCCAAAATGACCACCAGTTTTGAGGCGCAGTCGTCCCCCGCATGGAGCGCTAGATCGGTTCAAGCAAACAACCGCTTTACAGTCGTCTACCACATAGAGTATTATCAACTAGAGCGAGAATCAAATGGCTCCGGAGATATTTGCATGGTAAGAGGCAAATGGAGCGTGTTATATGTAAGCAGTCAATGAGAAGACAGTGCGGCTGTTTGCTGGGACGGATCTACTGTACAGCTCAAGGTGGGAGACACTTGAACATTTTTTTTCATTATTCCGCAGTTGTGAGGTTATCACACAGAGGTTCAAGCGAACATTGACGTGAGCCACAAAAAATACAGCAGGTGTCTCTGCCCAATCAACTGGTGGAGCAGAATTTTACTTACCTGGAAAGTATTCTCCGTTAGGAGAGGCACCCTTGTTCTTTTTGACTGACATATTCACGGTGATGATACAGTTGGCTTAGCTGAAATGGAAACCTGAAAAGTGATAAAAATTGCAGTTAGTGGCAGAAATGAAGTGCTGGTTGAATACATGGCAACTTCGAATTAACGACTACAATAACTGAAAAAAGATGAAAAACGTAGTGAAGAATATGTGTGTACATAAGAAAGTAGTTAAGCGATATAGATAACATGAAGCGTCTCATTGGCAAAAAGGAACTGAGTTTGCCAAGTCCAAGCCCACCGAAGATAGAAATTATGCTTCCAAATTTTTGAGGTTCCTACACTAAGAAGTACATTTTACGGCCCCACCGATTTAAAATTTATGTACACACGACAAAAATGGCGCTTCTTGGAACGAAAGATACACGTGCCGACAAATTTTACAAATGGAAATGATTGCAGAGTGTGTACGATTGATGAAAGATTTGCTACAATGATGCTGCCTCACGTATTCTTGTGAATAATTGTGATTAAGCACTTATTCTTGTGAATAAGTGCTTGTGAATAATTCCAGAGGCCTTTTGTAGAAGTGAAATCATTGTAGAACTGATAAAATGCATTAGAGTTCTGAAAAAGGCTTATTTCAAGGACTCGGAGATAAGCCGAGGGAATGAGCTCACGGAAGAACGCTATCACTGATTGTAAATATTTTCGATAACACAGAAGATCGTAAAATCCCTTCAAGTTAGATGGAATTAGCGTCTTATGCGTTATTAGCTTTTGAGCTCAATTCGGAAAATCAAATTGGAAAAATCAAATTAAGCATACAAAACTTCTTTTTTCAAATTCTACGCAACGGAGCAAATCTTCTCCGATTTCAGCTTGAAATAAGAGCACAAAACAAAGCTTCAATGTGAAATTAGTTCATTTTCTTCCGTTGTAAACGCAGAAAGCAACTGCAATAATCTGGCAATTGAAGTTATAACGTCGATTATAAGCAACTGGCATGGCGACCCTTCGCTGCTGTGATACGGCTCTTGTGACGCGCTAGTCTTGACTCAAGAGACGCTTGCTACAGAGGCAACCTTATCTATTTCTACTACTTCTTATTCGTTCCTATAATTTTCTCTCAAGAAATGATTGGTGTAAAATAAACTGAATTATTTACTTTCTCTTGGGTTTTTATTTTCTATGTAATATATTTTCATTTCTTTTCAGAGAACAATTGGTACGAAACAAAATTATTATTTCACAACAGTATATGTATCCTGTATCTGCCAACACAGCATCTGTATCCTGTGTCTGTCTGTACAGTATCTGTATCCTGTATCTGCCAACACAGCATCTGTATCCTGTATCTGTTTGTACAATATTTGTATCCTGTATCTGCCAGTACAGTATATGTATCCCGTATCTGTCTGTAGATTACCATCATTTGGGACTGCCAGAACTCACAGCGTAATATGGATCTCTGGAAGTCTCAGGCGCTTTTTATGTTGATTTACTTAGACCTTTACAGGAAATTATTTCACTTGAGTAATTTTCTCTTTTTGAAGTACCGGCACAGCTGGGTTTTGACACAAGGTGTGATTTTCATCACTAGCTTTCAGCTGCGTGAGGGCGAGGAAAGTTTTTCCGAAAGGTAAAAATGCGAAATACTGAGACCTAAAAGTTGACCTGCTATGCCGACCAATATAGGAAGTAGACATGTCTAATTTTGCTGTTTAGGCAAAATGAACGGAGATGTACAAATTCACTTACTGAACTTCAGTGCAATGGAAAATAAGTATTCTTCTCATGCGCGAGCAAAACAGCTGCTTGAAGCAGAAACGAGCAAAAAATCTTACACTAAGCGAGTAATAACAAAATTGAACCGCTAAGCTATGCCAGGGCTCCTTAACTTTACGGAAGGCAGGCAGGCATCATTAGATCTTATCGAACTCTTCGATCGCCCTGTGATCGATCATTTGCTGTAGCAGCTCGACACACATTTTACTGAGCAGCGGTCCAGTCCTGGTACCGTTGCATCGCTGTCATACGTCTCAGTTTTACCAAATTGCTCTAACGAATATTTTATAGATTTCATGCGGCATAGCAATGAGAAAAAACTTTCGATCCTGGAGACCGGAAGCATGTAATCTATCATTTGCGGTTTTCAGGAGAGTTAATGAAGAGAGCGACAGCCAAATCAATGCAATCAGCGCCGACTACCTGCAGCTGTTAGTCCAGCTGTTGACTGTACGCTCGTTTTATCGATTCTGTGGCCTGTTATTTCTTCATTAGATTTTCATGTTGTATTACAATCCTGATGATGTCGTTATAGGTAAAAACTTGCACAGCTTAACAGTTCTCCATAACCATAGATATTTAGCAGTCTTGTAGGAATCAATTACTCGAAAAGAGCCTCTTCAAATTGGGCAGGGGTGAAATGACCTCTACAGACCCACAGTTGTTGGCAGTTTACGATAACACCATGTGACATGATTTTCGTTCCTGACGATTAAATGCTGTTTTCCAATGGATTTTTTTAAGCAGCAATAGAAAAATACCCGTTATTCCAATGCAACTTTGTTTTGGTACCATCTTTGTGAACATTATACTCATTAATCGCTGATTTTATGTCCAAGAAAGACGTCTCTGAAAAAAACCCGGCCTTACCACTAAAGTACAGTTCGAGCATTAGTTGTAGTTGTAGTAGTAGTGAAAGCAGCGCTTCAGAAACTCAGTCTATCTCGCACCGAAAGAGTAGGGACCATTTAGTATGGACTTAGGAGAACGGGGATTCTATGCACAGGGTGTGTTCCCACACAAGATCCCCTGCGCATAGAAACAGCAAGTTACGAAGGAAGAGCAAGAAAAGACAAATGAGAAATAGCGAAGAAGGAATAAAAACGGAAGGAAGCAAAGTGGGCACGAAAGACAGAAGTCCCGAAGGCCTATCTAAAGCTGAGGTAGCCTAGCAGTGCTCCCCTGGAGGCGCTAGTCCCCATAGCATAGTTCGAGCATTAAATTTGGTATATTCTTATTTAGTGAAATTAATAAGAAAATGGGAGTTGTAGTTTTAACCCATGGAAAAAACAAAAGTAAAATTTGCAACATAGCTTATTTTTTTACTCAAATGACTAGAGTTAACATTTTTCTTCATAGTCCACAGTAACACCTGAGCTATCAAGGACACATTATCTCTGAAAATCTAAAAATATGCACCATGTTGCAAAAATATATTATGTAAAAATATAAACAGCATATTTGCTATTCGTACCGTGGGGCGGGCCAAATAATCTCATACATATTTTGGTATTATATAAGATAAGCCAAATAAAACAACGAATGGACAAAAAACTTTTCTAAATGCATGCACGAATAATTTGTTACATTTTGTTCCAAATTTTGAAGATGCTTTTGTTCATTTTTTATTTTTCATTTAGCCAACGTATGCGTCAGATCGATTAGCCGCTCCCTGCGCTATGTACCTACACCACCTTGCGTGTGTGTGTGTGTATGCACTGTACAGGGTATCCCCCACAAAATTAATTCCCCACTTTATAATAGCAATAATACGACCAACATAAAAGGCAGGAAGGTGTCATGAATGCAGCATATTGATTGAGAAAGGCAATAAACGAGACTAAGCGAGCGAAAATCGGACTAACCAACAGCGTGTCACGCTCTATTGCAAGTTTGATTTTTTGAAAATGCTTCCAGTAAAAGCTGCAGCATCGACGTGACCTTTGATGCAAAGAAGGTTTCTCCCAGGGGTATTATTCATAGAAATTCTCAAGACGATTGATGCAGTATACACAGGGTGGGCCAAAAGTAAGGTACCCTTACCCACACGGTAGCACTGATCCACTAAAAAAGCTCTGTACCCATTGTGGTTCGAGTGATATAATAATTTTCATACTTATGTCTTACTTACCGCCTGCCCTGAACAAAGTTATGTCAGAAAGTATAGGACGGCTTGGCGAATGCATTGTCAAGAACTTACTTTAAAGGACTCAATTAAAGACACCTTTAGCAGGGACCGAACTTTCGGCCAAAGTATTTCGAAACACGGCGAGTGACGTTGTACCAAAGCGTATCATAAATACCCTAAATAAATGAATATTATGAAACATTTCCACCTCAACAGCGTTTTGAAATAGTTTAGGTTTTGAAAAAAGGGTTGTACAAGTTCAGGCAATATGTTTTTGTTGTTGGCAAAATTTATTACGACACATTCAATGTGTCTGTTAATAGCTCTCACTTAGCGTTCATCTGTTCTCGAACTACGACCTAAAAATGTAAAACCGTTTAGCCTGATGAAAACCAATTGATTGGTGGTAATAATGTGACTATATAGATGTTTCTACGGGCATTAGTTACGGAGTTATGAGTGTTTGAAAAAAATGAAACTTTTTAGTGAGCACCCTGTTCAGTTCTACGAAGCTTTCGAGTAGTGTACGCTATTCCTCATCAGGGTAATGAAATTTACAAACGCTTGACCTATCACGATGAAAGCCGTATCCTATCTAGAAAAGTGGAGAAACTTAAATTTTAAACGTGACACTGGAAACAAAAGTAAAATGTTTTCAACTATCCCTACAAGATAGATCCTTGGCCCCCCCTATTCTAATAAATTGAAGGTAAACGAAGAAATCCATAAATCTGAAGCACGATTTTACAGCATAGACTAGTCAACCAACCCGAGTGTCAGGGTCGACCCCTGAGCACCGCACACAACTCTAGACTGGCCTTGAGGAACCCGCCCAACAACACCAGCTCCAGCAACTCCGGCTGAGTTGAGTGGGACAGCTGGTGTTGGTGCCTCAATCTCTGCTACTTCTTTGCCGTCAGCCTCGGTTTACGAGACTCACAATTCTCCAAAAAAATCACGACGGGAGTCGAATATGTGGAAACCAAAGCAGCAGCTGCTGTAGAGTTAATGAATGTCTAATTGATCGTCTGTATTTTTTGGAGAAACTGTGGTCGATTACCGAATCTCACGCACTAAAAAAGCGCACAGATACTGATGTTGGGCCGTACTTGCCGCGTATGTCACGAGACACATACAGTTCTTTGCTCACGAGAGGAAAGAACTGCAGTGCAAGGCTCAGTGCACAGTACAAGGCTCAGTGCACAGTGCAGTGTTGTGATGCTGTGTCGCGGGCTGTGAGAGAAGGTAATGATTTCCAAGAGCATTTAATAAAATGTTTGTATTTAGGAGGACAATGATTCGAGACGATTGGGTACTGAAGAAGCGCGGGGAAGAGCAAGAATTTGATTCACATTTGCAAAACTAGACACGAATAAAGTGGCGATGGGGGGAATAGATGGGCAGTGATGTGATGAGAGACATGTTGAGGGAGGGTGAGAAGAAATAACGAAGTGAATGTAATTAAATACCAGAAAATTATATCATACCGTGAAGAAAGATTAGTAGAAAATAGAGAACTGAACGAAGGGAATTTTGAGAAAAAAGTGGAGAAAATAATGAATAGTCTTGATTAAAAAAATATAATATGGGAGTGGAAATTAAGAATTTGAAAAATGTTTTAATAAATTCCGATTTATTCGTGTGGTAGAAGATGTGTCCGAAAAAATTCATGGTGTCAGGAGAGATATAATTTTACGTCATACATAGCATTAAATTTAATATTATAAATATTTTGAAACTGTCAACTGTCGAACCAAACTTGCACAAAATATTGAAAGTTCAAATTTATTCAGAGTTCAATAAACGTGGAAATTAAAGTAAGGCAGTGTCAGGATGCAGCAAGAAAATACATTACTGAGTGGAAAATCGACAACAAGGAACATTTTAAAACGATCAATACAGCAAGAAAAGATACTTGGACGAGAACATCACAGCGAGAGAACAAAGTTCGTCCAGAGAACAGGGCACTGCAGAACAAGCCCTGAACACTCTCTCAGCTGCAGTGCTGGACAAGCGAACATTTTTACGAGAGCAGAGTTGATGCAAGATACACTTCAAATTGGAGCTGATAACGCGAGGAGGCCTGATAAGGACCGCCGTGTCCTTAGTTTTCTTATCACGCCACGATCGAGTTAGCATTTTCTGCTAAGTGAGCGTTTTCTGCTAAGTGAGCGTTTTCTGCTAAGTGAGCGTTTTCTGCTAAGTGAGCGTTTTCTGCTAAGTGAGCGTTTTCTGCTAAGTGAGCGTTTTCTGCTAAGTGAGCGTTTTCTGCTAAGTGAGCGTTTTCTGCTAAGTGAGCGTTTTCTGCTAAGTGAGCGTTTTCTGCTAAGTGAGCGTTTTCTGCTAAGTGAGCGTTTTCTGCTAAGTGAGCTTTTTCTAAGTGAGCAATTCTGCTACGCGAGCGTTTTATGCTAAGTGAGCGTTTTCTGCCAAGTGAGCATTTTCTGCCAAGAGGCACAGACATCAAGGCAGACGAGCTCTGGTTTGCTTGGGACTTTTCTACACGTCTGTCATACCAGAATATGTAGCGAAGAAGTCAGGTTTATGCGAGAACAAAGTTCGTCAAAGTTTGTATGACAGACACACGGTGCGCGCAGTTGCGTTTCTGTGAGTGAATTTTCCACACTGGCTTGAATTTCGTTTGCATGAACGTTCATACATTGGGAGGAGTTGGGCAAACCCTTAAACGCATGACCGTGTCGGTGAGAGGGTTTGCATGAATTAATAAATACGTTTTTTGATATTACCACGTTTCCGGTGACGAAGCAATTTTTCTATGGGCAAAATGACCCAAATTTAGGCCGAGCCCAATCGAACCAGACCTGTTGATATGACTGTACGTTTCCTTTAATACACATGTATAACTGGATATACATTCAAAAAATTCGTCAAGCTGGCACACACATTTGTGTGGGAGCACAGGTCTCTACGGTAGACGTAAATTTGTAAAAATATTAAAATCAGGGCTGGTAAAAACATCTTTTTAAAAACCGATGTGTTTTAAAACAATGCAAATACATTCTCTATTCTCTACTCATCTTTAGCATTTGAACGAAACACGAATTTGCACATGTTACAAATGCACAAAATACCTGAAAAAAACGATAATTTACACCAATCGGTGAAGTCCTGACAAAAAATACGACGGGTACCGAAGGCCACGATTCATTTACAGTTGAGTTAAGTTGATGAACAAAAACACTTTCAATGAAGCACAGTTGATGAAACACTCTCAATGGAGCACTGTTGATGAAACACTTTCCATTTGTGTGAAATTTTTTCTACTGAAACAACCAATGACTTTAAAATAACCGATTTTAAAACGGTCATTTCATAACGCGCGTAGTGTGAGCACGCGTGTTGTACGCGAGAGCGCGCCAGCGCACGTAATGCGCTTTTTAAGGAGCCTCAGACTTCCTTCCATTTCGCATCCATTTCCATTTAGACCTGCGAGCGAGGGTCTCATTCATTTTTGCACCAGTAACTTTTTCTACTCAACCAATAACAGCCTGATGCAATAAAACTGCAAACTTACGAAGCTTTCACTCCTTCAAATCCAGAATTTCGCTCACCTTTTAGGAGGAAATGGACGCACCTATGGTGGCACATTTTCCATCGATCTTTATAACAAAATACAACAGCTTATTGGTGGAACACATTTAGGCTGAAATATAGGAACAAAGATCTCCCGAACAACTCGTTTCATCTAAAAAAGAATATGCACTGCAGGTGTCCAGGCCGAATCTCGTCAGAACTTGTAAATGCTTCCGTCCAGTCGCTTACATTGATGCTCAAACCAGGGAAAAGAATCTGTGAAGGTGTTTTCAAAGCTAAATCGTGACAATGTTGATATCAATGACATAGCAATGGGAATAAAAACAATAATGATTCCAAAAAACGATGATGGAGGCTGAAGGTTATGGCAATGTAGCGCAGCGCTTATTGATTTTAGACGGTATTTAAAAAAGTGCATCTACTTTTTCACAGCTCGTATTTTAGGCTTAAGTTGAGGTATTTCTTGTCCATTTTCGGCACGTTTCTAGAAAAATTGTTATTCTTGAGCATTGGTATACTTGTGTACACGTATTAAACAAAGCCTGGCATGCACTGAGCTTAATACACAAGAGTATAAAAGCTATTCTTGAGAAATTTATTTTCGTTGCAGTAAAATCCCCAATCTAAAATTATTCGATTTCCCATTCCTCCTGTTCAACTCGAAATGGTTTTGAACCCATTTTCTCCCCTTTATTGAGAAATTGGTTTCGGTTGGTCTTAAGTACTTGGAACTGTTAATTAAATAATTCATTGGCAACACAACTCAAAATGCTGTAAGCAAAACACTCCCACACGTCAGTGGAAAATAAATAGAGACGTTCAGACAAAATTCTATTTGGTATTCAAGAACAAAAATGAAACTAGTTCGAGCCACTCGTAAAGCAACGTCTGTTATAATTGATGCTGGCGTCCCTCGACACGTTTGGCTCCGCACTCGACACACCCAGTGCCCAGGCCCCTCAGTGCTCTCCCCGCTTTTCCAATCACTTGTGGCTTGTTCTTTAACACGTTGACTACGATTCTCCACACAGGTAAAATTACATGCCGACAAATATCTCTGCTGTGAATCTAAAAATGAAGGATTTTGGTTTCACAAATTTGGTTACTCTATTCATTTTCTTTCTAATCAGAACTAGCTTATTCGATTGATGAACACAAATTTGAAGAAAACTCGAAAATTTGTATTTATACATGATGGTGCTTTGGTTACAATAGGTTAGGTTAGATGATCGAGTGTACCATATATGATCCACTCCGGAGTCCACGGGTTAAGGCACGGCCTTTATTCATTGAGTCAGTTACGTTTGTAGTAAAATGCAAAGTAACAAAACTCCTACACTTTAACGAAAAAACAAATTAACCTCTCAACATTAGCAGTTATACTCTCGTTCTTTAAAGTTGGTGCACACTCCTTTCTTGTTTCATATTTGTATATAAACATACCGATTCTTAAGAACAATTTTTTACTCATATGCTGAAAACAGATTTTAAATATTTCTCTTTAAACCGGAAATATGAACTTACAAAAACAGTGGGTAATTTTTGGTAGCACCCTGTACAGTGCTTCTACATTTTTCTAGAGAAATAACTTATAAACGTGAACTGTAGAAGTGACATAAAACTAATCTATTTCCTGATTGAAGTTTTTAGTACCCATGACTCTTTTCCTTCCCGTCCTCGGAATGACATTCATTTCGGCGATTGCACAATATTTTCCATCAAATTCATCTCTGATGTAAATGATCAACCAACATCCATTAAATTTTATTTATAATACAAGTGATCTACTAACAACTATATTCTTGACAATCAGCCAAATTAACAGTAAAATTAACTTGACGCGTTTAATGGGCTTGCAGGAACATATCTTTGCAGGTACAGGGAGACCTCGGGAACTGCCGTAGCTGCTATACAGCTTTGACGAATAAGGCAGTGTTTTATTTTATTTTAAAACTGTTATTCCAGCTGAAGAAATTAAATTGATTTAAAATATGAACCCTAGACAACACGTACACAATTGCTTGAAAAGTATCCTCAGTGTTTTATTGCATACTTACATAAATTGCATGATTATGCCCCACGCTGTGCAACAATACTTTTTGAAACTTATATTATAAAATTGATCACCAAACTATTTGTTTTTTTGATGTTATACATATATTGCAGAAACATTTTGAGTAACATTCGGACGCACAAATCTGGTGCTGCGTTTGAAGTCCTTTCGAACGGAACTGTTTCGCCAAGAAGGAAAGGGAGGTGACTGAATACATCAAAGTGGGTCAAGTTTTACTCATAAATGAATAAAACCAGGTGGGTCAAGTTTTATTCATGAATGAATACACCCAGGTGAGTTTAGTTTCATTTATGAATGAATACACCCAGATGGGTCTCACGAAAATGTATAGCTCCCGTTCGAACTATTAATAATTCGATTAATATCAAGGGTCATCGTGGTCATCGATTCGTCTGGTTAAATGCACACCTCAGTCAGCACGCACCAGGAGCTTCCGAAATTTCTCATCTGCTACCGAGGCTTCTACCGTGGCTTCTCGTCTGCTACCGTGGTTTCTCGTCTGTTACTGTGGCTTTTCGTCTGCTACCGTGGCTTCTCGTCTGCTACTGTGGCTTCTCGTCTGCTACCGGTGCTTAATATTGGGCGATTATATTGAAATATCTGAGTGAGATGAACTTTTTTGGTAAGACTCCAGGGAGTTTTTCTCTTATATAAATGAGTACATCCTGGTATGTCTCGTCACACTCATGAACGATGGAACTAGCCGTGCCAATGCAGCA
>VOMN01036545.1:0-19781 GCA_014899125.1 Orchestia grillus
CAATTTATATTGCATATTGTCCAAATAAACTTGGAAAAGGTTTAGATATGGGTATATTTACAATGATGGGCATCCATTTCAATCGTTGGTAACCTTTTATTACTAACTGCTAGTAATAAAATCCTTTGCAGCACGTTGGTAGGTGTAGTGACAGACTTATAAAACTATGATTTATAATTATTCTTGATGCACCATTATCAAGATAAAACATCACCGTAACTATGATGTCTCTTTATTTCAGTCAACCTGCGCTACAGTTATCACGAGGAAATACCATTGGAATCATGAGGTCGCTTCATTTTATTTTAATTATTGTCCCGTTACTGAAACGAAATAGCACTGCAATGATGACGTCACTTTACTTCACATTAGTAGACCTGTCACTCTCAGCCTTTGAACTGTTGCCCCCACTCGCGGCTCGGCCTAGGCGCGCAGGCGCAGCAATAGGCGTCCTTGAGCCCGGCGCCTATGTTCATTAATTTATGTGTGTATCAATATGCATAGCTTCACCTCTGCCCCTAGGCCGAGGTTTTCCTGTCCATTGTTCATACTCCGGGATTGAAGTTGATATTTATTTCCTCAGCAAGGAAGGGCATTTATATTGCCTATTTAAAGTACACAATGCCGCTGAAACTTTGTTGTCTGTCGAGACTGACGTTTCGAGTCGAGATTCAGTGTACCGCTGATTGACTTAAATAGCGTTGAGTGATAGCCGGTGCTTTTTGCTTTAGCTGTGTTGTTTGATTGATTTATCTGAACTCTTTGATTGCTTGTTCTAATTGCTGTTATTTGGAATTGAATACGTTGAAAGTGTAGAAAATATCGAATTCCGCAGTGCATTTATCTAATATTAAATCCTTTGTTAGTCCTTTTAATGCATGCTAAGTATTTTTGCGCTGTTGATAGAAACCAACAAACGTACTTATTAGAACGATATTCCGACATCTTACAGGTTTCATTTAATAAGTTCTATGCAAGATTCGTTCGTATTTAACAGTTATGTAAATATTCTGATATCAATAGTGCTAGTCAGGTAAGGTGACCTGTTATCGTTTGTTATAAGATATATTTCACTAAGAAGTGTTGTAAATATGATTGTGTACTTCGAAAAGTATTTTTTGAAAAAGCTCTGCGCTTCAGCGAAGAACAGTACATTGCTGGCAGTAAGTAAAGAGAGTTTTGAACTGCAACTAATCCGTTCATTAGGACAAAATTATTAGATGAGTTGCATAAAGAGAGATTGCCAGTGACAATATTTGTCTTAATAGCGTTATTTACAGATAGCTAACTACTATTTCAACGTACTGATAACTATATCTTTCTGTGTCCCAAGTGTCGATCCACGGCAAATGTGTGTGCTAAGTGTAAATATTTTGGCACATGTACTAAGAGTAAATATCCAGTCCGTGAGTTAAGTAGAATGTAAATATCCAGTCCGTCATCTAAGCAGGGTGTAAATATTTCGACTTCTGTACTAATTAGTGAAAATATTTGTCCCGTGTACCGAGTCGAGTGTTAATGTCATGGCCTATGTGCTGAATAGATTATAAATAGCCGCCCATGTTGAATCTTTGAATTTGCAGAAATTTCTTGCGTGTCTTCATGTTGTAGTATATGTGATAGCCTAGTTTCGTTTTTGTAAATATTTGAATTCTCTCCCACCGTTCAATTTTGGTCTGATTGACTGCTGTCTTTTTAGTACACATACTTTTAAACTCTAATCCTTCAATATGTAAATTTGCCGTTACTTTGTGAAGATGGTGTACTTTCATTCTATTTAGCAAAGTACAGTCGAGTACCGTAACGCTAAAATCATCAATTCACTAAAACTCCAATTCTGGAGATTTTTGATCACTAGCCATAGATTCACGAGTTTGTGCCCAGCATCACTAATTCACTAAGGTTACCAGATTTCGAATTGACTGGTGGAAATACCATTAACTTTTTGCGACTTAGGGATCTCTACTGTACTCGTACTGGATAATGCATGCCTACGCCACTGCATAACGGCAATTAGCTCTTCTCGGCATTAACCTGAACCACGCACAGCAGTATTTGTCGTTGTCGGCTCTTGGAGATTTAGTTCTCGGTTACAAACTTTTACCTTTACTTCTTCATTGTTTTCTCGGTGAAAAGCCAGAATTTCGTGTAGCAAAGCTCCTGTAGGAATATGTTCGGTACTTAATATTTCTCTTGTGTTTAACATTTATCACCTATTCCTGAATTTTTGTTTCATGGGGATGAACTGCGCTTGCATTTACACATTTTCCGACCTTGCTTCTAAGCCTCGCAAATCAAAATTTTGACAAACGTTGGTAGGAGGACATTCTAGTTGTGACATCTTTTCATCAACTTCTACATTTTCTTCGAAAGATTTGTATGAATGGTCAATTACAGCATGGGTGCTTTGTTTATTCTGAACATAGGGAAGCAAAAATAACTATTATTCTATAATAGTTTAAATTAAGCACTGTTAAGTTCAGCTTCGGTTCGTTTCTGAAGGAGCGTGAATTAAACTCTGCAAAGCTCGGCTTCCATGGGTACCTAATGAGTAAAAAAAAGTTTAAGGGCATTAGTGAACGGTGCTTTAAGCAGTCTCATTCGCAGGACCGCTTCTCGAGCATCTGGTGCGCGTTTCGGACAGCGCATGTGCGTAGACCGCTTCTACACGAGTGGTTGACGAGCCACGGTTTTGTCTAAATTGCAAACATCGTGCAAGTTGAATTTTCTTGCTGCTTTGCCGTTGTACCATAACAAGAACTATTTAGGTTGATCCTGAATGAAGCAGATATTCACGGATATTGATTATTGCAATCGTATGTTGAACAATATTTCCACGTCATTATACGCACGATTGAGTAGTAGTACTAGAGTTTCATGGGTGTAAATGTAACTGTCTTATTATTGCCGGCTTACACGGAGTTTTCTCGATTTCTAATCACGTATAAAAAATTAACTGCAATTGCCTGTAGTTTTTCAAATTAGAATATTATTTGTACAAACGGGGAGCTCTGGCCTTTCCGTCATTTTTTCATGAGGGTTTTTAGTTCAATCGAAGCTGGGAACTAAAAATTTTCTAGTTCAGTTACGTTGTTCACTCTAAGCAACATTCAGAGGACGACACTTGCCTAAACGTCAGCATTTTATTGCGACCAGGCCGGAACTCGCACGTTCGGGTGCCGTCCTGGGACCAGCCTCGGGCCTGCAGCTGCAGCAGAGACCTGAAATATTCGGGAGAAATTTATACCCTCGAACAACATGGTTTATACGAGGGGAAAATACCGGCTCGTTTTGAGAATTTTTTAGAGATTTTATTACATCCCTAATATATTTCTTATAAAAAGAGTTTACTAATTTGAAATAAAAAGAAGCTATGCACTTTTCTTTTCATATTCTAGGTTATATGTTGATTGTTATGGAAATTATTTCGAAATGCTCAATTACATTACTTAGTTGTACATTTTATGATGAAATGGTATTGCGTGTGTGTAATTATTTGTAAAAACATATACGCGGTTTCTTTGTTGATAGTTCAAGTAATGAGCAGTAGTGTGATTAAACATGAAAATCTTGTCAATTTATTTATATCCTTTTCGAACAGGTAACGGTGAGTTCATCTTTAGAACATAAAGGCGACGCAAAACCCAATTAATTCATTGAAAGAAGAAGCGGGGACTCATTCCCTGAGACATTTCTGCAACCAAAAGACCATCGGTTGTGTCCAGGACTCTCATGGATAAAAACACAGCCATTGTTCAATAAATGTCATGATTTAAGAAGGAATGAAAGATTATTATTAAAGGAAAATGTACAATGGGTCATTGAAGTTAGCCTCTAACCCATCTAGGGTTATCGCATGCAGCTGAAATTTTGCCTGTGAGGCATAATGTTCTTGAACGATAGCGTCCACTACTCAACTCGCACCTAGTTGTCTTTTACAGGTATTACCTTGAAGTAAAAGGAGACCAAAGAACCAGTCGAATCCAATACTGTAATCAGGTTTTTATTTCTGATTCGTCGCAATCCAAAAGAAAACTTCGATGCAATGAAATAAATTTATGGAACTGATGCCTCATTATAGGACACTGACACTGTTTGTTCCCCCGCGGCCCAACATATTAGTTCCGAACATATCGCGCCTATTTCGCTGGTGATGAAGACACAATCGATTAAATGGAGACGGCCATTTCGGAAGTCGGACGAATAACTTCACCAGATAGCCCAGAAAATTAAGGGAAGAGTTGTAGCTATTGCAAAACATTTAGGACAGCTTGCCCATGCATAAGAATTCTGGACGGAGGAATTTCAGGCGGCTCTTTTCAAAAACAGAATCGAATCACTATTGCTTAAGTTTATTTGTCAACACAATCAGGAAACATTTTTTCACACAATTGTCTCACAGGATTCAACATGGCTCCAGCAAAATGGGCTTCAGAAAAGTCTCCTGTTACTGAAAGCTCTTCGATTCGCCACCCCTAAAGAAGGTAATGTTTCAAAACTCAGCTGAAGCAGCTATGTTTAACATCTAATGATCCGAGCACTTAGTGATGAAAGATTTCCTGACAAATGAATCTTTGGTTACTGAGATACCGGTTATTGAGCTACTACATAATCAGTGAGGAGCCATCAAACTCAGGAGACGCAGTATACTTACTAGATGAGTCAGTCTCTTACAAGACAATGCTCCAGCCCACAACTTGCTTACTGACCTACTGAAGCACCCTCTAATGGTTGCAAAAGACTTCGATGGCCTCTGTAACACAACTGACGTGGGACGTTTACTTGGTTTAAACTATGATACTATTTATGAATGCAGCACGCTTCTTAGGTGATGAAACACTGATTTGCAAAGTTAAATCGTAGCTCGAAGCCTAGGTCACCCAAATTTGAAAACAAGGTCTCCGGAGTTGCATATAAAAATAAAATTCGTAGTGCAATTGCAGAGAAACACTGACGCCTATTCCAAGCTTTGTCAGTCTAAGTGTGTCAGAAGATGGTCAGGAAAAATCTTCAATGAACACGACCAATAACTGTCCTACAATTAAGTTAATGTTTGTCTGAAAAAATACATTCTATTTTTCCTATCCAAATTTTGAGGAAAAGTCCACGTTTTTTCGGTAAGTACAAAATCTGGTTTTTATATACTTGTAAGTTGAACGCTTTCCCAAACTAATTCAATTTTGAACGAGATATACAGGCAATGGTAGTAAGAGAAGTTTTCATCTTCGATCAAAAATACCAACTGAATCAAACACTGAAATTATGATTGCCGTTAAGCTCCAACGGTAATGTCAGGTTTTTAGTTGCTACAAAATGTGAGGCTTCGGACAGTTTCTGTCCCTTTTCTTAATGGCTTCGGACAACTCTGATCAAAATTGCCAAAAAAAATTCCGGTCGATGTACAGCAGGGATTTGATTCCGGTCGAGGCCCCAAAGAACTTTTTTCCTTTCAAACCGTTCGAGTTACTGCATTGAGTTCGCGCCGCAAAAGTTTGGGCAGAAATGATGATGATGATACAGATATTTCAGAAGAATGGAGTTTCTGGGGCCATCTAATCAGTATCAGTGTCTGCAGCAGAAAACTTGGTTCATCGATTGCTGAGATATCTTATGGGAATCTAGTTACTGTACTGAACTTTCATCTTACGAAATTTTAAAGCAATCCAAGGCATGAAAAGTTGTATAGAAACTTATTAATTTTGGAGTTTTGTGAACATTTTAATAACTTGTTTCTTCTGAAACATCTCTCTAGGCCCCTCACTATTCAGTTTGCACTAGAACATCAAATTTCGTGTAAGATTTTCAGACGCTCTTTGATCCTAGCAATACTAAGCAACAGCTTGCTATGCGAAAGTTAAAACCTCTTCCTTCGAACCATTGAGTAAGTTAATTGGAAAGCTTTCTTGCCTCCCGCGAGATGAAATTATTTATACGACGACTAAGTGCTTCCTTTGTTCGAGACATAGATCATCAATGAAGAGAATATTCTACACCGCTGCGCTTCGTTTAGTATTAACGTTAAAAGACGTACATCACATTCAAGAGATTTAAGCCGTAGGAAATGACCCCTTTGTTCACGCTGATTGACGCCACAGCAGTTCAGACAGACTTGAAACGAGAGGCTTTTGAAAATCATATGGATAGACTAAGCAAATTTTTTACCACAAATATCAGAGATATTCAGTACCATTAAATGATCGGACATTAGATACTTTACATATTTCATCCTTACATATCACAAAACACTTAACAGTGGCAGATCAGACAGCTTTGATAAAGAATTGTCACATAGAGAATCTCGTCATGCGACATTTGTTAGCTTGAGCAAAGTGACATGACTCAAAGATGCTTGTTGACTAGGTAAACATATATCAATAAATTGATGACGAAGCAAGGATTTAGGAAATGAGTTGTTCAAAGTAAACTATTCTTGTATCCGCGGGAAAAATATAAATCTGGGATTAAAAGAATGATTTCAATTTCACTCTTTTTGGAATATTTTGTTTTTACGGCAACTTTTGATGTCGAGTGAACTTAATTGAGCTAACAATCAACACTTTCTTACCCTGTTAACAAGAGCACTTTCTTCAACACTGCATATTGGTGAAGCATTTTTAATCTAATCTGGATACAACAGGCTTAGTTAGTCAGAATACGAATTTCATTTTGAATTTTTGTTAAACAATATAATCAAAAACAATAAGTTAAACAATATAGTTAAACAATAATGAAATTCACCCTATAAGGTTTCAAATACAAATTTATTGTAGCAAGCTACAAATGTACAACAATAAAAAAGAACTATTTTGTAATTTAAAAATTCTACGTAAAAATTCTAGCTGGTACAATAATGAAAGTATGCAATTCAAAATCAAAGCGGAATTCAAAGCATAAGTCAAAGCGGAATTCGTAAAGAAAACTATTCCATTGCTTTCAGCAAACTTAATCTTTGAGCTCTTACCTCTTGAAACTCTAACTTTTTGTTATTTTAGACACTTGTCAAGGATAAAAGCCACCGAAAATGTAACTTCAAGTAAAAGTAGTAACGATAGAAGCACTTAAAAAACTCGAGCTATCTCGCACCGAAAGAGAAGGAACCATTTACTATGGACTTGAAGAAAACGAGGAATCTATGCACAAGATGTGTTTCACACAGGATTCCCTGTACATACAAGCAGCAGGCTAAAAAGGAAGAGGAAGAAACGATAAAGAATAATCAGTAAAAGGTCATAAAAATGGAGAGAAGCAAAGTGGGCTCGAAAGATAGAAGTTCCGAAGGCCAAGCTAGAGCTGTGGTAACCTAAAAGTGTCCCGATAACAACTTCTTGATCTAAAGACTGTACCTACATTTCAGAAGTATTTTTGACCATAAAAAATTTAGACTAAGTCACGTGTGAGTATTTTATCTCTGGGACTTCTCGGAACTAGTCTCATTCGTATGATTCATTCATCGTCATTTAAAATTTTGAAATATAAATTATCTTGTGAACCAAAACCGTCATTCATTTTCTCCGCAGCTCTTATGACTTGACATTGAAATCTTCAGGATAGGTAATAACTCGAGCTGTTGCATCAAAACTTACTCGTCAAAGTTATTAAATATGTAAACGCTTTCGCGTCCAACTTCTAGCTCTTAATAACTAATTATTTCTGCATCGCTTTCCCGGAACAGAATGTTCGATATGAAAAGTTTTCTAGTATAAAGCAGAGACGAGGATGTGGGCAACGAATTCTTATAAATCTAAATTCAAATCGGCTTCGAAATTTTACAAATTTTTAGCGGAAATAAGTGGAATGAGTTTTTTTCATGTCAGCGAGGCAATAATATTCAATGGGGGATTAATTTATTCCTCTGCTGAAACGTTCACGCATTTTCATCTATGATAAGTGTTAACATTTGCGCTCATCTTTCAAGGGACTGACACCAAACATTGAGATTTCCCTTACACATTATAATGCACTAGTAAATTATGTTACTTCTACTTCTACTACTAATCACACATTATAATGAATGTTATACTTAAATACTAAATTTACGGGAAACGTAGCTACGCTTCCTGCCGCACTTTTATACCTCTGTTCAAGAACGCTCGGCATCCGAACTGACATTCATTTTGGAAATTATTTCCCAGTAGTGCCTGTAACTTGGACGGAAAACATCAAAAAAATCCTGAATTGTGACCAAAAGAAGTTTTTCGTCATTTTTAATGGTCATACAGCGTAAATCACACAAAAGTGTATAGGTTTTCAAATACCTATTACTCAGTAAGTATTTATAATGCTGACTTCAGGTTGATCCCATTTTAAACATCTATTTATTAATTTTTTATATAAAAAAGTACTTTTTATGGGAATAATTTAGGTACAGTTACACAAAAAGAAACTGATTTTTTTGCCCCCTTGGGCGAGAAAACCCCCTATAGTTAAATTTAAATCCCAAAACATTTCTAATTTTAATTTATACCTCTGTTCAAACTCTCTGGTCAACAGAGTAATAGGAGCAAGATGAAGCTCCCTGCCACACAACAATTTGCTCACGGGACCGCCTGAGCGAAGGTTTTGGGGATCGCGTCATAGGAGCTGGGCATGGGATGGAGTGGCCTCCGTGCAGTCCTGATCTGACTCTGTGCGATTTTTCATTTTTTTGGTAAAAAAATAAAGTCTACGGAAAACCTTCAATTTACTTGGACGATTAACGTGACTGTATCACCCTGAATGTAAGCGTGCCCAAAATAATCCAAACATTATTCAAAATCAAAGCGAGAAATGCGAGTCCGGCATCAAAAATGTCTTGAAAAGAACGGTGGCCCAGATTATGATTAGAAATACTGCTACGGATTGAAGAAAAAAATTGTTTTAATATTATTAATAATAAACAATACTTTTAACAATCAGCAATACTTATTTTTGTTCATTTTTGGATGTTCAGTGGTATTTTAGCAAATAAACCGAGTCTGAGGTTTGTAGCGCCCACTCACACAATGAACAGTAAAATCCCATTTGCCTTTGATGTACATACGTCAAAAATATTCCTGTAGCCAAACACGTATTTCAACTAGTGATAGTAGACAAATTAATGTTCAAAGTATAACCAAACCCATGTTTCTACGATTAAAACGTACTGACTCATAAGTAGTCAACGTATAGTCAATAATATTTCACATTGTGCTTACATAATTTATCCAGTATTGGAATATAAAAGATAAAACTTGGGGATGGTTTTCTCTACATTTAAATGAGCAGTGACATAAAAAGTATTTCATAGAGATATCAAACATAATCCTGGTCAAGATACAAGGAATCAGGCTTGAAGAAAAATCTACACAATGGGGTTCTGTTTTAGGTCAGTCCAAGAAATCACTTTAAATCTTCGGAAAATAAAACTAACATTCAATTTACTTCTCGTTACCGAGACAATCAAAACTCTCCGCAATTTACTTTCTGAAAACTTTGTACGCCTACCGAAGTGAAAATATCTTGTGAATATATATGATACTTACACAGTGCAGGAATCATATCTACAGGATGTGCATTTTTGAGATGCATGGCAATTTCATTTTCATGGTATCCGGATAACATGCTATTCAAAAATAATATGTAAATTCTGTATGCCATATTTCAAGAATAAAAATGCACATATTCTAAAAATGAAACAACTTTCAACAGAGATTTTTATACAGCAATTTTAAGAGCTTATTCAAGGGCTGATAGATATTTATTACAATCTACGTATTTGTCAAATATTTATTTGAAAATTACGTAAACTTCCTAATGCGGGATCATTCGTTAATTTACTAACATTCGCACTTATCAAAGTAAGTAGCAGTAACTAAATTTTTTTATTTCCGATCTAACCTTAATCACTTTATTTCAGTGAATGACATGAGAGCTAACCGGAAGTAAAATTTTAAATAAATTATTATTACCTTCTGCGTAGTAGGATCAAAATCCATTCTGATTTACAGTAAATAGGCATGAGAAATATACAATATTATTTGAAAAAAACTCTCGCCTATGAAAAACCCTATACACAAGTTTTTAATGGCCAGCGACGTAAACACTAAACGAGACACTTCTTCAGAAACCTTTGGGGAGACCTCTTTACTGAGCGCACTCCGTACGCGTCACGATCCCACTTGTGAAAAATACCAAGCCTGCTCTTCAGGACGGTTACTTTTGTTTGTTTGCTCGAAAAAATGATAATCACGAATCGGTGAAAAATTTTGTATTCCTTTCAAAAATTAATCACCATTCAAAAAGCTAAAGTAAAAGCATGATTGCAATATTTTCTCGTAATTCTATAAATTCTGTCTTTCGATGGAAAAAATTAGCTAGTTATCACGACGGTCAGTCGCTACAGTTATAGCTTCCCTTTGGGTCTTGATAGAAGCGCATAATTGGTTTCCATAATTACTTACATATGCAGGTGCATAAACAGCGATAGAGCATAATCTCCTCGGAAAAATGTGCTGCTGAGGTTCAAGGACAAGAAAAACATGGTTTTATGTGTCCCAGTATTAGCTCAACAAAATTGCAGGCGATCGAGAGAGGCCTGCACTGTTGATTTTCTATTCCGGAAGCTGAATTGCTTGTCCTATAGAAACACATTTTGTATGCAGAAGCTCATTGATTTTGCAAGAAGGGGACACTTCTTCCGTGTACTCCGTTTACAGAAGCTAAGCTTCATATGCACTGGAACATGGATTTGGATGCTAGTACTTGTACAGCTTTCTATACAAAAAAGCTTTTTTAAGTTTCTTAGAGTATAAAACAAATGTAGGAATAACTTTCCTAACGATTTAGATTAAAAATTCTTACTAGTATTTAATCGAGAGAGGCTCTAAATTTCCATCGGCATACAACACACTGAGTATAGAACAGCACTCGAAGAAATAGGAAATCAAGAGGTGAAGATGAGGGCAGCGGTAGAAACGAGTATCTCCGGCAAAACAATTCAATTGCACTCACAATACGTAGACTCATTTTGGAAAGCATTTCTGACAATTTCAAGTTCCTTTTCCCTACACTGAGATCATGAAATACTTTATCCTACGCGACCTTTCACTAAGTGCCAAACCAAAGTAATGCATATTTTCCAAGATGATTCTCTCTTTTTGTTCAGAAATTTCAATTGAGCAAAACTGCTGGAAAAGCCATATCAAGGGGATCTGATGTTGCTTCTGACGAAGCCTGCATAGGAACTTGAAAACACACTTGAGACTTCATTCCAAACTTAGAGTCATTTTCTTTGCTTGTAATGGCACTACGCCCTTCTGCTTCCCACAACAGACTTCAAAATAATATTTTCAATTGCTACATGCGCATTCAATGCACACAGAACAGCCTCCCTCTCAAAAAACTATTTATTGTTATAATTTACAAAAGTGGACAAATGAAGTCATTTTAAGCTGGTAAATCTGCGTCTTCATTGCCTAATTAATTCTGTGACGTGTCTTCATCTAAATATTCCCCACTTTCATGAAATGATTTTTCTTAAACTTTAAAAAAGTGATCCATATATTTTCAGGGCTATTTTTTCCCGTACTTATAGAATGGTTTTCTGAAACTTAAAAATATCGAACGAACCTCCTCACATGTGCGTTTCAGTTTCCCTTTTTTATTAAATATGAGAACATGAAACTAAGAATATACTCCGTTTATCAACTGTTATTCACGGCTTTTACTTCTAATACCACACGGAGACGAAATTCTTTACCTGCTGCTTCACTTATGTTTTCGATTAAATTACTATAATATAGTCACACGAATGTGCCACAGTAATTCTGTATCATGAACTTTTCTGAATCATCTGACCGTTTGACGCACATACAAACGCACACACGCCAAACGTGACACCCTAACAAAAGTCCACGGTATTTCATCCGAACATTCAACTTACCCTGACAATTCATCTATTTTATGAATAGGCGGCAAATATACAAAACATTAACACGAAAACAACATATATATATACATATTTCAGTATGAAATGCTATCTACCGAAAATAAAATATCATTTATGATTTTGCACATCAATGTGGCATTAGTTTTGCACACAAAGATCTAGTAAAGTAACAAACTAATTCTTTAACCTATTAAACGGAAATTACACTTTGTAACACAAAGCAAACTTGAAGCATTTATTACGCAAGGAACTACACAACCACTCACACCCGCACACGCTGCCTGCTGTTGCAGCACTGAGCTGACTGGTGAAAGTTGACACCCAAATCTATGTAAATTTCTCTACGTGATGCACGCTCGCTTATGTGAACCTGATTACAATTTCAATGCTAGAAACAGGTCAGAAAATCACATAAATAAAAATAAATTACTAAACCGAATTTTTCGATCGAGTAGAGGCAATGTATCTGTAGAAGGTAGATTAAAGAACAAAACATGCACTTGATCTATCAATTAGCTTTTCGAGCAAAATATTTTCGACGTTCTTTGTACTGCTGTTCTCGTGACCGATTGCAAACTGTTACCGATATGTTTAATGACACATTATAACGGTTTTAACTTGATTGAAATTTATTTAGGTGTAGGAATGATTTAATTCATGATGTGAATCATGTACACAGAATACATAGTTGCCTTACTTCAAGGATTTAGAGCTGAAAATTTTTGGAAAGAAAAATCATTGTTCTTGCGCATATTGAGCAGTAAGTGAAATCCATTATGCTACAACCCGAAAGAAACATTGATGGAAAATGACCACCATCAAATCATAAATCACATCTTAGGCTAGAATGAAATATTTAGCCCACAATCAACGTAGACAATGCAGTTTTTAAGAGAATAATGAATATTAATTCATACAAATTGAATATGGCTTCCAGTTAGATGAAAGATAACCAACGGGACTTGTTGAAAACAACGCAAATTTTTGGTTGAAAATGCTCGATCAGAGATCACATAAGAGTGAGAAAATTACTCTTTTCTCTCGTCATGAAGAGGCTTTGAAGAGGGTCAGCTACGGAAGTTGTCGGCACACTTCAGAATTCAGAAAGCGAGCAAAGCTCTTTCACTAATGTCTTCATTGGTCTAATTGACCGTGTTGTAGGGAGGTCTCGCACGTCACACAAGACTTTCCCTTTTAACTGAAAACTTAAAAAGTTCGTCTCTGACTAGTTTGCCCAATTTTCTAAATGGACACCGAGCTAAAGTTTCTAACTTCAATACGCTCATTTAGTTTCTTCATGCTATTCTGACAACCTTGGTTTTAGGATAAAATAATTAGCCTCTTCCTAACTTCTACTCATCGAGATAATGGAATAACTTCTGGAAAAAGTTTAAAATTGAAATGGATGTCGAAATGAAGCTTTTAAGAGTACATTTTCACTCAGATTCGTCTTGAAGTTTTCGGAAATTTCAATACACTTTCATCACAACTCAACTATGTTATCGGATTATCTCGAAGATCTGAGGCAGTCTCGTCCAGATACGCACGAACGAAACTGTTATTAAGCCTGCGCAAGTAGCAACGAATGACTTCGTAGAGACGCACTTCCCAAGCGTACCCTTGAGGCAGCCGCTGAGTGCTCGTAAGGAACTTAGAACTGGACTTCACGTCGAGCGAAATCGCTGTCAAATCGACGCATCGCAAGAAAGCTCATAATGAAGCGCATCAAGGAAGTCTGCATTTTGCAGATAATAAATGAACTTATACTGTGCCTCGGAAGAAATATTTGCACGATTCTAATTTTGCTGAATTTTGAAAATTTTGAGCGTTTGTTTCGGGTTCAGGTATTTACCAGGTAAGAGTTCAGGTATTTATCAGGTATAGAGTTCAGGTATTTATCAGGTATAGAGTTCAGGTATTTATCAGGTATAGAATTCAAGTAATTATCGAGCTGTTAGAGGAGCTTAATTAAAAGACCTTTTAGAAAGCTTCCGAAAACTCGTGTAATGTGTTTTTCTAATGTAAAACTTCAAAAGAAAACACTAGTATCGGCACAATTATTACCTTGCCAGATTTTGTTGAAGATGGGTGCTCAGTGAATACTATGCCGAAATTAAAAGAAATGACCGAAGTTATTCGAGAGCAAATGGTTGGATTTCGTAATGAATGATAAACCTATAAACAAATTGCTGAAAGTGTTATGGTCCAACCCTCAACTGTTCTGGCAATGGCTAGGAAACTGGAGCAATGTCCTACCTGCCAGGAGTCGGAGCTCTTGTCTAGATCACGGATCTCTCTCGGCGCTTTATGCATCGTAAGGTGACGAATGCACCCATGACAACCCATAAATACGTACAGTATGGACCGAAGTTACGAGTTCACGTCAATCGAGAAACGATTACAAGAGAATTGCATCGAAGTGGTCAACGTGCCTTCACTCCACTCAGAATTTCTCTTTTTACAGCAAAACGTGTGAAGAACAGTTATTGCTTGCTTAACACCATCTTGACAGAGGAATTAAGCTTTGAGAACGAGTTGAATAGTTCAATCAAAGTCAAATTAAACTTTTCAACTGAAACGACGCTCGTCGTGTTTGGAGGAAGATAGGGAAAAACACCATCCTTACCGTCAAGCATTGGGGAACAACATCATGTTGTGAGGCTGTTTTACTGTCCATGGGGTAGAGGAGCTCTACCCCATGACATGGATAGTTCCATGCTAAGACATGGAAAAATGGATAGTTCCATGCAGAAGTAGGTTCTGGAACAGAAGCTTCTTGCGAGCGCAAGAAAATTCTACAGCCAGCAAATGGAATTTTCAACGAGACAATGACCCCAAATAGTTGGTGAAGTTGACAAAAGAATGATTTACAAAGACGAATATCTATGTCATATCCGTGGCTTAACCAATCGCATCAATCCCATAGAAAACTTGGGAGGAATATTCAAATCTGCTGTGCACAGAAGTCCAAAGAATCTTGCTGATTTGAGAACGATCTACATTAAAGAATGGAGCAAGATACCACAAACGGAGTGTCGAAAGTTAGTTTCCAGGGACAATATCCGTCTCCATGCTGTTATAGAAATTAAAAGTCAAACCGCAAAATACTAGACTTGTTTTTAGTTTTGGTCAATTACTTTTGTCCTATATGTTTTTGTTCTTAGTTGATTATCTGGTTGTCAATTTTTGTTCTGTTCTCTTTAAATATTTCTCTAGTAAATATATGTTTTGCGAACTACCTGTACTCTTTACCCCATATAAGAGCTCGAAATTTTCAATATATAGCAAAAATAGAGTTGTGCAAATACTGATGTCC
Source organism: Orchestia grillus (assembly GCA_014899125.1). Taxonomy (NCBI): domain Eukaryota; kingdom Metazoa; phylum Arthropoda; class Malacostraca; order Amphipoda; family Talitridae; genus Orchestia; species Orchestia grillus. The sequence goes on from VOMN01036545.1 coordinate 15,222, forward strand.
AGGCACTTTATGTACCACATATTTAAGATCAGAGCGCTTAAATGCATGAAGGGGTAAAGTGTTATTCATCCTCTTTGAAAAATATCTTCATTAATGTTGGCTACAAAGTTCCGTTCGAAAAAATGCTTTTATGAGCTCAGAGGCGAATGAAATCACAAACATTTCCGGAGTTTTCATTGTGGTCGAGGATTCGAAAGTCCTCGAAACTTTGTACGTAGCGTAATATTCCGTCGCGAATTATGTAAAATGCACGAGTTTCACTCATGTTCTTGAGTGTCACTTAAAAAAGCACGCAGGTGCCGCCTTCATAGATTCAGAACTCAAAAATCTAGAAAAGAAAAAATATTGTTCGAGCGCATATCTACTATAAAATGAAGTCCATTACGCACAAATAATCCAAACTGATCATTTTCAAATTGAAAGTTCTAGTAACACGAGCGATTTTTATTGATACGAAGTTTTCTCATACGTTCCTGTATCTTTGAAATCGAGAATGGTAACATTTTAAAAGACAATAATTTTAGCACGTATAAAAGAGTATTGATTATTTCCGAAGTTTGATGGAATTATGAGACATCAAATGATATCTTGAGGAAATTCCTGCGGGATATTTTGGCTAATGAAATTTTTCTTGAAAGAAATCTCGCATACTTCGAACGAGAATATTCGTTAACTTTTTTGGGGCTTTTAAAAACTGGTATAGTTTTTATGACCAATAGTGAAACATCTGCGTCCTGACCAAATTGCACTGATTTTGCAGGCATCGATTGAACATTGAGAAATTCCTAGAGGGAGTCCCTCCATATTTTGTGCAAGAAAATTACAACAGCAATCTCTTGCATCTATCTGAAAGACTCTTACGACTTCCATGATTTAGTGAAAAATTTCTGCGTTTCAGAAGTTTTGCTGAATACAGGGCCAAAGCATGAAATGCAAAACAAAATAATCAAGAAATGCCTATTGTTGGAGTCAAAAAAGTAAGATCTTTACAACTCATTGCAAAAATGAAGTTATTCTCATAATTTTCAGACGATATTGGATTTCTGAAGTTTCGTTGAATTTCATTTGGTGAAATGTGCACTTGAAAAGTTCTGCAAGAGAATTTTAGACACAGAAGCAGGAAAATTGTCTTCTATTTCCTGTCAGAACTTTGCAGCCGAAGTGTTTTATAACTCTTCGATAAACATAAGTGTTTTGAGCATCAATGGAAAAATGCCTAACTATTAACGAAGTCTATCTGAGTTGAAAGTCATCAATTATCAACGTCAAAAATTATCAACGAGGAATACCGTTGGGTCGCTGGCTCTAGCATAGGCCTAAGCAACTCAAACGCAAGCTGAAGTGTTTTCGTAGTTTGAAAAACATTTTACGGACAAGACTTTTGTTGAACTTTGAGACTATCGATACAAATGCGAATAAATGTTGTTATGGTTGTGCACGTCCTTGCCAGTGATGAGAAAATTTCGAATACGCAGAACGTAAATGTTGACTTCTGCCCATCTCACTTCGAAAGGAAGTCCTAACGCTGAAGCGAAAGGGCCATAATAACTCAAATGAGCTGAAGGAGGTCAAAACTCAAACTTGGTCGTTAAGAATTTCCTTACGTTGAGAAAAATTCTGAATACAACCAAATAAATTCCCTCATTTCATTACTTCATTTAATTAAAAGTGTTATTGGAACACGGAACAATTTGTGTAGTGCCACTCCAGCATTGCTGGGAATATTAGTTTCCTGGAAAAAAACAAAATTCAGTACCCGTTGAACTTATGTTCAACATCATGAACAAGGCATTCAAATTTCAAATTTCAGTTTTATAACTCCAGAAAACTCAATTTTGTTCGCGGCAAATACGTAATATTTCTGAACTCTTTTCATAACGCTTAAATCTCACTGCAGAACAATAGAAAATATCTTTCATCATGAGAAACTTCGCTTCTGTACTTCATTATACTTATTCCTGCTATTATGTTTTAGAGAGGGAAATTTAAAAATTCCTAGACATGACCGCGACAGGAAATTCTATCGCTACATTTTTTCATATTGTTTAGCAAAAAGGAATGGGAAATTATAGCTTGAACCCAGGAGCAAGAGAGAACTGAAATTCTTTGAAGCATTACATATAATTGTCTTGATTGTAGATGTCAGCCCGATGTTCTAATTTTAGGAGTCATACGAACCCCCGCAACACGAGAGGTGACGTGCAGGCGCCCGCACGAGCGTTGTTCCCGCACTACATCGTGTGCTATGAAGGGGGTCGAAGATGGCCTGGGAACTTTCCTCTTTCTAAACAAAGTTTCTTATAATACGACACTCTTGTTCAAGGACAGAAGCACTAGGGCACAATTGCCGTCTTACGAGGATCTGTTGAACAAGTAACGGAGTGTTGATAATGAATTCACAGACCCTCTTGCCATTCCTAACGACGTGTTGTATAAAAACAGACACAAACCAGAGTTAAAAACGCATTCATTGCTCTGAAGATAACCATTTGCATTCATTTTTCCAATTGACTGTCGCAAAAACTCAGTTGTTTACGGGATTGGAAATCTGCAATCCAATTATCATGAGCTCATATCGTGACAATGCAATCTCCGGCCTCCATAATCTCAAAAGAAAGCAATCTTCCTTCGGTTGTTAGGCTAGAACAACGCCACGGAAAGACGAAGACGTACAATCTGAAGTTATGTCCCAAAGCCTAATTAACACATCCAATGATAAAAGCAGCGTTGGGTTGAAACTTATTTTTATATTGTAGCAAGAAATTTTCGATATTATCATAGCAATTAGAGATCCTGTTAACTAATAATGAATCCAGGGGCATTTTCAACATCACGTGGAAAATGAGAGAAAATTTCATGGCTTCAGTGAAATTTTCAGTAGCTTCGGCCAATAAAATGTTTTACTGCAATATTAAACTCGTAAAATTCAATCACACCAGCAGTTTTCGGACTTATAACAAATTTCATGGATGCTAGATATTTCAACAGCTCGAACGAGCGAGGTGTGCAGTTTTTCTGTGAAAACATTTAGCAACATATTGATAGAAAATTTTCGAGAAATATTGACTAAATTAAACCTTAGCATTACGTCTAATGAATAAACGTACATGTTTTTTAGATCTGAATTTTCTTTAATCGGTGATTATGAGCAAAATTAGCGAAGCAAAAGGATTCCTTGAGCTTGGTCGACTTGTAGTTCACTGATATGTGAGCCAGCGAATCGTGTTACCAATGACTGAGATCAGTATTTTCAGTACGAATGAAGTTTTCTGTAGCCCAAGCTACTTTTATGCGACTGAATAACTAATTCTCTATTTCTTTCTGGCAATTTAGTTTTCCCCATATTAGAATCAGAATGTTGAACGATGATCTTCTCATGAAGGTTTCTGACATTGACTGAGATCTGCTGCTGCGCGATGACGAAGTAGGTTATTTTTCTAAAAAGTTATACACATTTCCTGTCACGTGAACTACTCTGGAATGTTCATAGACTATTTATTATAGTTTTTGAACTAACTTTTTAGGCGTCATGGAAACTTTTTGAGGCAATACTTTAAAAATATTGTCGATATAATATAAATGTATTTTTGTGTATTTTCATACCGATTTCGTATTCAGCATGCAAAAATACAAAATATGTTCAATTTTTCATTGCTCTAATGTTGCATAACTCTGGTAAATAAGCGAGTCCTTTTGACCCATGTGTTGGACTTTGATTTCACACAATGTAACCTCGCGCCCAAAGATCAAAGTGCACATTTTTAAGTGCAGAAGCTCGAGTGTTATTTCAAATTATTTTAAAAGCGTCGTCAACGGCAGAATCCGATCCGCAAGGCGTGGCCTTGCATCATCTTCCGAACATAGGCAGATTAAATCTTTGAAAATTTTTTGCGAACTTTTTTGTAATAAGCTAATGGACACGTAAGTTTTTTTTTAAAAAAGCATTGGAGGTAGTTTTAGCATTATTAATTTAACTTTATTTTCTTTCAGAAATAATATTTAAGCATGTACTTCACTGGAAACCAACAATAACACTTACATAATATAAAGATGCGTAAGATTTTTTGACAGGTTTCACGCACTGTATTGTACGTACTGAAATTGAAGCCCGACATCCTGGAGTCAATGGAAGGCTCTAGCGCTCAGTGTTACACTGTGTCAGGCTGCCTATGTTGAATCAACCATGCGAGCTTGTGAGTGCAGAATGTCAGAGCACGCAGAGCAAAGCTCCCTTACCCTTTGTAGGGAATGACTTAGTAATAATCTTCGTTATTTTATAGCGCTGGGCGGGAGGTATTCTCTTTTTATTTTTTCCGATTTTCATCGGATTGTTGAAAATTCAACTACCATGCCGTACACACAAAACGTTACGAGTGAAAGAAGCCTTACACCAGCATTGATAAATTACGGAAAACGTATATGTTTTTCTAAGTTGTGATGACAGCATCGGTCGAGGGGCTGTGCCATTCCGTCCGTCGTGGAGCGACCGTCGGCAACACTCCATGATCAGCTTGGGGATCTATTAAGCCCTGCGACCCCCCCTCGAGAGTTCCTTAAAGT
>VOMN01036549.1:0-13757 GCA_014899125.1 Orchestia grillus
TTTAGCACAAGTTGTGCACAATTTAGCACAAGTTGTGCACAATACCTCACGCATTTCACGTCACTGAAGCTCATCCTCTGGCGGTTCTGTTGCACAAGTGGTAGCGCGCTGGTCTCCTAAATCAGGAGGCCACGGGTCCACACCCCACACCAAAGCGCTTCCCCTGCGAAAGAAAGCTTGCACACGACGGGTCTGACAGCCACACACGCATGTACACACGCACACACTCACGCACACACTCACGTATACACGCACACACACACGTACACACGCACGTACACACACGTACACACACACGTACACGCTCACACGCACACACGTACACACGCACACACGCACGTACACACGTACACGGCACATCTCACATCCCCGTGAAATGGCCGTCTTTTTATCTAAGGAAATTTATCCTTTTCTTTCGATGAGAAATATCTGCATAGTGCTCAGCTCGAGTCCCGGTTCGAGTCCCGTCTCTGCTCGGCGGCTACCGCTGCCAAATTTCACTTGGTGAGATCAGGACTCCTATATTCGGCCTTTTTTGCAGTAGCAAATGCATAATTACCCATAATTACCTATCATTTTGGCCGCCCAAGCGCTGATATCGCCGAAGGATCCTTGACTATCACCCGGGAGGCGGATAAAGAAGGCGGATTTTCTGTAGAATTTGCGATCCTGCGCCCGTGGGGGTTGTTCCTGGGGGCACCTCAGCACCCCCCCCCATGCAGGGCAAGGGCGTCAGTCCTGGTCCCACTCCTGCCTGCTGCCCCAATTTCTGGGTGTTGCCATTAGTTCTGCGTGTTGCCATTAGTTCTGCCTGTTGCCATTAGTTCTGCGTGTTGCCCTCATTACTGTGTGTTCTGTGCTGTGCTGGAGACTTGCGTGGGCCAGATCTTCTCTCATCCATGCTTGTCTGTCATAATTCATCCCCTTAGCTGTCATAATTCATCCCCTTATCTGTCATAATTCATCCCCTTATCTGTCATAATTTATCCCCTTATCTGTCATAATTCATCCCCTTATCTTACATAATTCATCCCCTTATCTGTCGTAATTCATCCCTTTGTTTATCAGTATTTCTTCCTAGGTATAGTTATTTCCCCCCCCCCCTTATTTATCTTCGTTGTTCTTCTTAATTGTCATTATTTATCAGCCTAGAAGTAAATATTTCTTTCTTGTTTATCATTATTTGTCCACCTAGAAATCATGATTTTCCCCTTATTCCTCATAAATTCCCATTTCATCACCGTGCCGCTGCCCAAACCATTATTTCATCACCGTGCCCCTGCCCAAACCATTATTTCATCACCGTGCCCCTGCCTAAACCATTATTTCATCACCGTGCCGCTGTCCAAACCATTATTTCATCACCGTGCCGCTGTCCAAACCATTATGTATTTCATCACCGTGCCGCTGCCCAAACCATTATTTCATCACCGTGCCGCTGCCCAAACCATTATTTGAATACTAAGGAATTACCCTGTCATCAGAGTTCAAAAGCCCAACGTCAAGTTTCAACGGGATATTTTCCACCTAATTTCAATGTTGCATTCTGTACTGACTGACAACCCGATTGTTTGCAACCGTTATACAACTATGTGGCGTTGTTCAGGATAAACGATATTTTCTGTTCCTTTCTTTGTTTCTTTCTTTCATTCTTTTCTGTTTGGAAATGTGATCACCTTTTGTTTGGGCCCGAGATGGGTAGGTTCACAAATTCTTAACTGACCTCAGGCACATTTTTAGTGTTATTCCGACGAGCCACAAATCTCATTTTTAGTGTTATTCCTACGACCCGTAAATCTCATTTTTAGTGTTATTCCTACCAGCCATCACCCCACACGTGGAGGTCCAAACTGCCTTCTTCAGCGACCCGGACGATGACGTCACGACCAAGCGACCGTTAGGAACGATCGCGTCATCGGTAGTCACGTTCGTAAACGACCGCACGACTTCGGAGTACGTAACTGTGGTTGAGGGTACCAGCGTTGACGGCCAGTACGCACACGTAACCACAAAATCTTCCCGTGTGTTCTACGCAGAACCTATCCGACTGATAACAGCGACAGGGTTCGATTCTCCAACTTACAAAACATCGACCACTGACGGCTTGCATAGCGCTTTCGTTGAGGCTCTTGACCCCGTCTTGGGCAAAGAAATCTTGGTGACGGCCACCAAAAGTTTCTTCACGAAACGAGGGCCGCAAAACATCCAAATGACTAAGACTGTTCTCAAGGGAAGCATTCCTGTCAATGCTGAAACTGACTTCCAATTCATGCTGGGTGATTCTGCTTCCCCAGATAATTCCGGTATCCTGCTCGTCAAGGACGAGGGTGGCCGCCGGGTGGTGTACAGTTCTGAGGCAAACTTCGAAGTGGTCCAGCCTCCGAAACCCGACGGATCTACCCCAGTGATACGCGTGGGAACCGCAGAACTAGAAGGCAAGAAACTCAGTGGCGTCCTGGTCGAGTCTCCTAAAAATTCCATGTCTGATATCGAGCTAGAAGGATCGGAGAGCATCACCTCCGAGGACATTGAGCTGCTCACCATCACCATCGGTACTCCAGTGGACGTAGCGTACGCCACGAAATACGAACCCGAAATGGTTGTTATGAAGATGGAAGACCTAATGAAGTCGACTGATACGGAGAATGAAATCAATGAAAACGACATACCTCGCGCCCGCAAAGTGCCCGATGGCAACGTCGAAAAAGAAATCATCGTGCCAGATAAAGTCAAGCCCCGGAATTTCAACCTCCCGACTTTCACCGTCAAAGTTCCCGACCAAACTTTAGAAGAAGTTATCCATGGTGCAGGTGGGCTAAAGAAAAAGCCCCAAAACCTCATTCCCGACTATGAAATTGAAAAGAGAACTAAAAACGTAGATCAAATCCGAGCCGAGTTCAATTTGGAGATAGGCGATCGTAAGTCGAACCTCCCCACTGTAACCTACGTCGGTTTCGCCGACTTCACTACAACCATAGCAGACACTGTTGTCATTTTCACGCCCAAGTCGAAGCCTCCGACTACGGTGTTATCTCAAAAAATATTTGTGACAGAAACTGGTTCACCTGTACGCGTGAAGTCTCCTTTCGAGGAATTCGGTCCGATTTCTTCTCTTGCTCCTCGCATCGCTCCTTCAGGTCAGGGAGTTATCGTGAGTGATAGCCCAAATCTGTTGGGAGAAGGAACACTTGCAAAAGAAGAAATGAAAACGGTAATGGTTGGTAAAAACGACGGCAGTTCGATGATGCAGGACGATAAGGAGGTAATCGCACCTGTTACCCAGACTAGTCAACTACCTGGTATCACCTACTCCACTGTAGAGACTACCCGTTACAATACTGTAGACTTGTACCCTTCTGGTCTTGTTTCTTCCATAGGTGGTACCATAATCGGCAATGGAATGACGACTGTGTTTACCACGTACATTTATGGAACCTTCATTCAAAACCAATACGCACAAATTGTTCAAAGTACTTCCAGTATATTTTACCTCAAATCCAGGACGCCTAGTTCCATTGAGGCAACCAAGCCATCAATAATCACTGCCACCAGCGTGCCAGAACCCGTCGAGTCGACAACAAAGGATATTTTGGAGCAATTCTTCGAGAACCTAACGGAACCGCCCGTTACGGAGTCCTTTGATTCCACTGCATTTGATGAACTACCTGACAATTCCCTCGGAAGAGCCATTTCTTCGGATCCAGCTGATCAAATTATCGTCGAGAGACAAAAAGACGGAAGCCTGATCAACGACCAATCACCGGAGGTTTCCGGATCAGTCACTACGCTGACGTACTACACGACCTTCATAAGAGACGGGGAAGAAACAGTGTCTACACACTACCAGACTTCTACGATACAGCCTCTTTTGTCGTCATCTTCTACGCTGACTTTTTTGAGTTCCCCGGCCACGGCCTCAGATGTGTCCACATTGACTTATTACACGACAAAGTTTGAGTCGGGATCGACTCAAGTATCATCGAACACTGAAGTCGTGAGTGCAGATATGATCAACCCGTCGAAAGTAATGAGAACCGAAACCACTATGTCTCCTGAAGATATGATGAAACTTGCTGAAGTGGAAACGACTACAGAAGGAGCGCCTGAACCTACTACCGCAAGTTCATCCACAGAAAGCGTCACTGAATCATTTTCTGAATCCATCTCAGAAACTTCGACTGATTTGTCATCGCACGATGTGACCGAACAACCCATTTTCAATCTGGACTCCTCATTGAACGCCGACACAGACGTGGACGCCATTTTCTACCCTAGGACGTACTACATAACGTACACCTATTTCACAACGTACCATCAAGACGACACGTCGTCGGTTCTGAGCAGCTTTGAGACCGTGACCAACATTATTAGCAATTCCCTTGAACTGGACGAGCATAGAACTATCAGTCCCATTATCGCTACACCTCCAGTGACGTATTGGACTACGTACACATATTGGACGACTTTCTTCAGGCACAACACAACCATCACGACCAGCTCAGAGGAGACTATCTCTAACGTTGTGGGCGTCACTCTATCTGAAATGCCTACCAAACCCACAGAGGTTCTTCTGATCACGCCAACATCGGTCGTGGATGAAACGGATCCAATGGTAACCATTGATGCTACCACTTACTATACGACCTACACCTATTATACTTCTACCTTCTTAGGAACGTCTACGATCGTAAACAGTAGGTTAGAGACCATTACGAATGTCGTACAAGCTACTCCAACCGTGACCGTAGACTCAAAAATTACGGCGATCAACTTTGGATTCGACGATACAACTGAAGGAACGACTATTGACGGCCCTGCAGTCGTTGAAGAAATCACGCCAGAGGAAATTGCACCTGTGGAAATTACACCTGTGGAAATTACACCTGTGGAAATTACACCTATGGAAATCACACCTGAGGATATCACGCCGGAGGAAATCGCGCCTGTGGAAGTCGCACCGGAGCAAATCACACCTGTTGAAGTCACGCCTGTGGAAATTGCGCCCGTGGAAATCACACCTGAGGATGTTGCCACTGAAGATGAAGCTGCAAATGACCAGCCTACCGGGCTTCTATCGACCATTCGAGGAAGCACGGTCGTAGATGGAACAACCACACTATTTTCCACCAGAGTTTTTGGCACTGTCGTCGATGGCCTTTATTTCCAGATGCAGTCCACTACAAACGAAATAATACCTCCTGCTCCTACAGCGACAGCAGCAGTCTTGAGCGTCGATGCGGGGAGCATCATCTCTAATGGCCTAACAACTCGATACACTTCTCAGTACGTAGGAGTGGTCGCAGACGGCGCGTCCTCTACAGAAATCAGGGCCACTTCTACCATTGAGGGCGAACCAGATTTTTCTGCATTCCTGAACAAAGAATCTAAGACGGGAATCGTCCGCGAAATTCTAGGATCTATAATTCACGGAACCAAAACGACTTTGTACCAGAATACCATCGTTGGAACATTCATTGATGGGCTCTACTCCCAAGTGATTGAAAGCACTTCTACCACTACAACTGGGCCGGTAACAATTTTTACTACTTTACCAGCCACAGATACAGTCGAACTCAAAGTTACTCCTACTCTTCAGGCCTCCTTGAACGAACTCACCATCAGTCCCACACCAGTGCTGACCCCATCTGTGAAACTGCCAATCGAAGAAGAGTTTACTTCCCTCGAAAAGGACGAGCCAGAAAAAATCCCACTCACAACTTCTGGACTACCAGAAGTACTACTTTCGTCTAGATTATCTTCTCTTCCGAGATCTTCTTCGAGACGACCCGATATTTTTAAATTTATTCGCCGCACGTCGACGTTTACGTTCCCGTCCACCCTGATCGGCCATATTCCCGGGAAAGATAAATCCAAATTATCATCGTCCATACCGCTGAGCGTATCGCCGTCCAGCTTCAGGAGCGAGCTCCCTCTCAGCTCAGACAGGTCTTCAGTTCGGCCTGGGCAGACCACCAGGAGACATCGCTTCGACGTTTCGCGATCGAGACGACCATCTGTGCATCCGAACGCTTCCATTGGCCCCCGATCATCCATACACCCCAAAGCGAGCGTTTTCCCAAGCTCCGTGAAACCCAAAATTGAGAAAACCAAAGAAGTTGGCATTCCTGCCAAAAAAGCTGAGAAGTCTGAGGATACTTCGCAAAACAGCTTCAGACCGTTCAGTTTCCGTCGACACGAGGCTGCCCCGGGCACCAGGTCATCTTTGCCTTTCTTGCCGCGAGCGAGAAAAGCGGAATCTGAAGGAATTCCCATTGCCAGCAGCCGATTTGCGCCCCCAACAACTGAGGGCACCACCCAGACGCCCGAACCAACCACGCCAAAACGAGAAAGAGCGAGTCCGAATTCTCGTCCCAGTTCTGCTAGCAGACTCAGTGCTGAGGAACGGAGGAGGCAGAGACAACGTCTCGCCTCCCGACCTGCTCTATCAAGACTCTTCCCTAAAAGAAACGAAGAAAAGCTCACTGGAGACGGTTCGGAGTTAACAATTCTTTACGCCGACGTTGATGGAAGTCTGGTCTCGCCGAATGATCCCATTGAACTTATTTTCTTCACACCGGAAGAGGCGGCCGAGGTTACACCTGCGAAATCAAGGAGGAAACGTCAGACAGATTTTGGATCCCGAGTGACGTCCCGTGGCGTGTCTAGAGCACGCGGGTCATCTGCTGTAGACAACGTCCAGGCAGAAAGCCGACCTGCCTCTCGGAAAGCTCGTCAACCTCAGTCAGACTCGGCTCCCCCTCGGGCCCGAAGCAGGAACACTTCACCAATCCGTATTCCGAACAGGAACGCGAACAATGAAGGTAAGAAACCGGCTCCAGTAGCTCCGTCACCGAAACAAGATGCAAAGCCCACCCAGTTTACCCTGACCAACTCCAGGTCGAGATCTCGTGCTTCTCCTCCAGCGCGAGAAAGACCCAACCCTCGATCCAACAATAACAACAATAACGAAGCCCAAAAGTCCTTGAACAGATTGAGAACCCAATCATCCCGCAACACTGTGCCATTGGGGAACATCCGTGGACGAGGCTTCAGGCGGCCAGCACCTGAAGCTCCTCCGAAAAGTGCCTCTCGATTTTCAAGGCCCTCTACTAATAGAGCATCCAGCCCAAGAAGGCCTTCGTTGCCACGAAATCGCGACCAAAAGCGACCCGCCAACAACAGGAAAGCTCCCACCTCTGGTAAGAATCCCATTGCTGAGTTCCGGAACCGCCCCACCCCAGAAATTGAGCCTGAGCCGTTTTTGCTGCCCAGTTCCGACGGAACATTCGATATTTTTGATCCGATAACGGTTACCAGATCAGTGCCCTTCACCACGTCCATTCCTGAGGTAAAAGACGGACGAACGGCTCATAAGGAAGTGATCACAGCATCCACTCAAACAGAAGTTATACAGCCTGACCAGATCATACAGACTGAGATTGATGGAGAAATTAAGCTACTTCTTTCCACGATCCAGAATGGCAACGAAATCACCCGCGTGTTGATTGAGCCCCAAGAAACTGAGGTTGCTGTCACTGCGAATGCCTTCACGAATGGACGACGTACTCAAGTGACTCAAGTGATCCCGACCCAAGTGTTCAATGTGGTTACCATGACTGCTGCTCCAGAAGTTCAAAACCTTCTGCAACTTTTGTTGTCTGGACAACAACAACAGAATCCCTTCTTAGCTGCCCTAGGTATAGGTCAACAAACCCCTTCTGAAGTCGTTAGGACTTCGAGTTATGTAACCACAGTTACAAGTGTGCTGTCAACCCTTCTACCCATCATATTCAGAGGCAAGATGGTGACCACTACTGTAGTCGACACCAGGACAGAAGTGGTCACAGCAACTGAGTTGATCACCGAAACCATATTCCCCCAAAACACTCTCAATCCATTTGTGAACCCGAACCCCCTGAACCAACTCTTGCCTCTTCTACTGCAGAATCAACTTCAGCAACAACACACTCAGCAGAGGCCTGTCAGGGAGGAGCCCATCAAAACAAAACCCAAGGAAGTAAGACCTTCTCCTCCGAAGATCGAACCTGCACCCGTCGTAAAAACGTCCGTGGTGACCATGTTTGTTTCTGGTAGAAGACCGGGTGAATTTTCGAAGATATTTTCTACGGTGACGTTGGATGGGGATGCAGCCCGAGTGAAGCGACAGCCCACTGAGACAGCACAGCCCACCGCCCTACCGCAGTACATCCACACAGACAAGGGCCTCTACAAGCTCCCAGCCGACTACGATTACGAGGACATGGACTGGTATATCTTTTCTGCGATCAACGAGGTCGACAGCCCTAACGTGCACGAAGTCACTCCGAGTCTAGAAAGCGTTATTCCAAGACCAAGTCACAATCTGGGTCAGATTCCCGTGACGTACGAGGGTGCCAGTCCCCGGGAGAATCCTTTTTTATTGAAGGACCCCGCTGAGTCACAGACTCCTAGGCGCAGAGTGCCTCGGAGTGCCCAGCGGGGAACTCGGAGATTCAGAGACCGCCTTTTAAGGGCAAGGAAAGTTCAGAGCGACTCGGAGAGTCAGTCCGTTCTTGATGACGAATCCGTCACGAACATTCACACTCACCCGAGTGTAAAGAAGTTCAAAGTTCCGGGCTTAAAGGTACAAAATAAGAGAATATCTGATCAGATCAAGCAGTTGAACGCCCCCACCACCTACTACACAACGTTCACGTATTATACAACTCTTGTCGACGAAGATGGTCGGGAGTTTATTCAGAGTAGCCTCGATACCATCACGCAAGTCGCAACCAATGGAGTTGAAGGCCGGGATTTGACGCGTGTTGCCGCAGGTGGTGCCAAACCTACCGAAATATTCACGCTTGACGATGCCATTGTTCCCGGAAAACCAAGGCCCGTACCTGAGCCGTCGTTTCGGGAGCCCGATCCTCCTTTCGGACCGATAATCAAGGACAAGTCAGGGCGGAAGGCATTCCAGCCGATACCTGACCCTCCTCCTCCTTTGTCAGTTGAAGCTGTGGGTGAGAGTCCTAACAGGCCTTTGTTTATCCTGCGACGACCTCAGCAATCTCCAGCTCGGCTGGGCAACAGACGGCAAAGGCCATCAGCAGGTGACCGACAAGCCCAGCAACAAGAAAGAAGAAAAGTTGTGAAAACACTGAAACGAGTCATCCCTAAATCAGAGCCAGAAGCTGAAAAGGAAAGTACATCTCCTAGAGTGGTCAACCGCATCGGAGATCGGATTAAGCCACGATTGCTGCCCAGGAGACCTTCCTTCAATCGCAACGCGGCTAGAGGAGGCAACCTCGACCAAGCTGAGAAGTCTCCAGTTGTCGTGACCCAGAAACAATCTGAGGTTCAAGCACCGACTGCCGTGGTCGTGCCTGTTGCTCCGTTCGTTGGAACTGTCAACACCTTGTACACCGTGTACTCTTATTTGTACGAGATCAACAACGGTGGCGGGTCCATCGAGTCATCAACAAGAGACGTTACTGTGTCAAACCGAGTGAGACCGTCAGTGGTTACTGTGCCCGAAGAATTCCGCGTTCAGGGCGTGAAATTGACCACTCTTGAGATTGGAGATGTAACGGCAACGCTGGGTCAAAGAGTCCGAGATTCCATGACAACTCAAATTTATCTCGCGTCCGCAACACTTGTAGACTTGAGTACCGGACTTGGAGTTCCAGGGTCCGCTGAAGTAACAACGCGAGGGGAACAAGACACGCAAGCTAGAAGGCCTTTTTCGTCTTTACAGTCTTCACTTTTAGACGATGAGAGAGCTCGGCAAACTGAAACTCCATCAATCTCTTCGACTGCGTCGCGGTTCCGACCCGGCAGACGACTGCTCCGCCCAGCGCGTCCTACAGAAAATGACGCTGAGGATTCGACAGTCGCTGAAGAGTCGACCGATGATCCTGGCTTTGAGGACACCACAGATCATGAAGAACTACCTTCACGCAAACCAGGTCCGAATTTAAGCAGAGGATCCGTCAGGTTTAACAACGTAAGAAACAAGCCAAGGTTCACCGTTACTAGAAGGCGCCCTCAGGAGGTCCAGATTAGGACGGCAATCGCAAACCGATCTCGAGTTACCACACCAGTCACTCCTCAAGTTCCTCAAGTTCCACACCCAATAAGGCCGTTCAGAGAAAGACAACGCAATCGCGGACAAAGCTTAGACAAAATTACTACTTCCAAGCCACTGAGAAAAGTTATTAGAGGCAGATCGCGAGGAAGAGAATTAACTACCACAGAAACACCACCAGACAACGTCAGCGTTACTGAATCCCCGACTACTGAGAGTGTGAAGGCCGTCACGAAGCCTCCTGAGGACACTACGACATCTGCCGTTTTAAAAACCACCACCAAACAAGCACTCACTCGTGCCCCTAGGCCAGCAGTTAGGAGAGATGACATACCCATCATAAGGCGTCCGACTGGAGGTAGAGACACAAGTAGACCGCCAATCTTTGATAAACGGCCAGAATTTTCTTCTTCGCCCGAATCTGCGGATGAAAATTCTACCACAAGGTCTTCTGTCCCGGACTTTAGCGCCATATTTGGGGCGATACCGAGATCTCGAGACGATGCTACGCCTGTAACTGGTCTTCGGTTCACTCCAGAACCCAGAAAGATAGACCCAACTATCGCCACGACGGAGGCTACTACTACGCCGAAAGCAGAACCTACTACCCCCGTTCGAGAGTTCCGATTTGGTCATCGAGGGGATGAAAGGCCTAAACTTAGAGATCCTCTTCTGTTTGGCATCCCTAAACCTAGCCGACCATTCAGCCGAGGTTCCAGTACTCGTGAGGATGAGTCGACAACCGAGTCTGTCTTTTCGAGATTTACAAAAAGCCCTAAAACCACTGAATCGACAACGAGTAACTTTAGATTCAGATTCCAGCACACTACAGCGTCGAAAAATGAGGTGTCAACTTCAGCATCCTCCTTGACCAACGTGGAGGACGACTTGGTTCCTGCCGATTACCTGGACGACGAATACGATTATTATTACGACCATGATCTCCCTACACCGGACGCCAAAACGGTCAAGCCGCCACTTCACGTCAAGGCGCAAGCCAAGGACGACTCGAAAATTCGGCCTGATTTTCCTTTCAGACGCCCCACAGGAGTACTCGCCCCCAATGTTGTATGGAAGACATTCACAACGAACACCTACCTCCCCATTCTGGGTGGCGAGAAAACTGTCACTCTAAGCATAGTGACTTCGACATTGGAAACTCTTGCAACCACCGACGCCCACCTCATTACCAGAGCTCCCGAGCTTTTCAACCCAGAATTACTGCCTAAGCCTATCAGGAGCACGTCCGTTGTTGAGAAGAGTCAGGCTCCGTTTGGACAGTTCGCAACCCCAACAACCCCTGATGACAGATCGACCAAGACGTCTGGTAAGCCAACCTTGTCCGGGTGTACTAACCGCGAAAGCTAACCCCATTCTGATAGCAGCCAGGTCGTAACAAAGTAGTCGTAACAAAGTAGTCGTAACAAAGTAGTCGTAACTGTGGAAATGAATGCAGAAGCGTAGTGGGACCAACACACGTTGTGATACGTTTATATTTGTTGCGTAATTTAACTATTAACACTGTAGTAGGGAGCCTAGCGGTTTATTAACAAATGAAATAGGGGCATGACATTCGCTAGTCAACCAATAGAATCAGAGGAATTTGTGGTTGGTTGTTTATGCAATAAATGTTGTTCAATAATGCTCACCCAAGTGAAAGGCATGCTTGCCCGTGGTTTTCGCCTCATTTTTTTTCGTTATTGACACAATGACTTGCATCAAAGCTCCTTTCGCTTGTAATTCACGAGGTGTACATAGAGGTTCATAGACGGAGGTGTGCCTTGAAAATATACATCAAATGCTCCGTGCAGGATTGTTGTGGTAACTTCGTTAGCTTCGACCTCGTTAATTTGGATGGTAAAAAGGTGAATCTAATGGGATGGATATCTGGAAAAATGGCGTTCCTAATCTAATATGGGCAAAATATACATAAGAAGGCGTTTACATTTATCTGAGAGTAATCTCAACTGGGTAACATTCTTCATTAATTTGAGCAAATCCTTCGCAATTGAGGGGAAATTTCTTTAAATTGAGGTAAATCTCTCCACATTAGCGGAAGATTTTGCACTAATTTGAGCAAAATATTGATAACTTGTTGGAGATCCTCCCTTAATTCGAGCAAAATTGTCACAAATGGCGTGAGGTTCTCCATTAACTTAAATTAACTCCTTTCGACNAAACCATTAACTCCCGTCCCATTTCCTCGAAGATGTTGGGTATGGGAGAAAAAAAGGCACAAAGAGGGTCACTTTGCACATTAATTAACGAATGCGGAGCAATTTACCCGAGTTCAGTAGTGGGAAGAAATTCTAGCTCTTCAGTGATACTCAACAAATATATTATATAAGATGCATGATACCCAGGATGTACGTATGAGTCGCAAATACAAGTAATTTAGGCTCGTGAGTGTGATTTTTGATTTGATTTCACTGATGAATTTGGTTGTCTCATTCGTCAGTGCAGTTTTCACTCAGAGTTACTCTGAACATAAGTCAGAATTTACGGAACACTGACGATGGATTGCGTACAGTCCGAACAGTTTGTTGTTCAGTAAGAACACTGGACCTCCTAATTACGTGGGATTAATATTCGCAATGAAATTAACCTACAATTCATCTCACACTCCGTATGTAATTTCGGCTTCGTGTGGAGAGGGCAGTGAGATTTCATGTTATTTAGTTTTTAGTTCTTGTTTTTGCAGAGCGGTGAGTAATTTTCTTTCTTTCATGCTGAACTGCGGTGCCTGCCTTTGTATGCAGAGTTTTTTAACTTACTCTCAAAATGACTTCAATTTTGTTAACACGGTTCTTGGCATTTTTGCTTTCATGTTAAAGAAATTTCTGTGTATGCACCGCTCTATAATTTGCTCTTAAAATTACTTCACCTTTGTTAACACGGTTCTTGGCATTTTGCACTTCACCTTTGATAACACGGTTCTTGGCATTTTGCACTTCACCTTTGATAACATGGTTCTTAACATTTTGCTTTCATGCTGAAAATTTTTCTTGCGTTGACTAACGCTACGCAATTTCTGAAATTTCGATTTGTAATGCATTTTTTTCTTATCATTATCACTATTGAACCGTGCTTTCAGCTAGACACGCTTTCTAAAAAAGTTTTTTATTCTGATAGGAAGTTATTGATCGCATTTAACTTATTTCTTCTGTGTGATAACAAGATGATTCATTTTTTGTGCTGTGTGACAACAAAGTAACGCGATTTGTTGTGCTGTGTGATAACAAAGTTCGTAATTTGTCGTGCTGTGTGATAACAAAGTTCGTGATTTATCGTGCTGTGGGACAACAAAGTAACGCGATTTGTCATGCTGTGTGACAACAAAGTAACGCGATTTGTTGTGCTGTGTAACAACAAAGTAACGCGATTTATTGTGCTGTATGATAACAAAGTAACGCGATTTGTGGTGCTGTGTGACAGCAAATTCATGCAACCAGTAGCAGGGAATGACAGGACGGTGTGAAGTGACAGTAGCTGGCACCGTTGCCAGCAGTGCAGTAATAATTACGCTGTCTTGTGTCACCTTCAGTGCCTTCAGCACCGGCGCCCTTCAGCAGCTTCAGATTCGGCAACATCGCTTCAGACGGTGAGTGTTGTACCGTAACTTATGCCACTTTGTAACAGCTGGACTTCAGCTGGACTTCAGGTACAGCTGGACTTCAGGTACAGCTGGACT
>VOMN01036552.1:0-11758 GCA_014899125.1 Orchestia grillus
GCATCAGTGGTGGTTAAACAAATATCTATCTATCTATCTTGTCGGTTTTTATATTGCTAATTAATGCGAGGTTTGAATTTTTTATGTTGTGAGTAAGAAAAGTTGATGTGCAAAGTTAGTCCTCTGAATGTCCGATGACAGCTTTCTGTCCATGAAGGCGGGAAGCGAGGGCTGGTACTAGCGTTGGAAAGCTGGCACTGAACTCATTTTCTCACTTGCTACGCCTTGAGAGAAGCTGCAGTGTTGTATTCAGGGTATGAATTTGTACGTAATTATCATGCTGGTTGTCATTTACGTGCTGTAGTTAGAAAATGACTGTTTGAAGGCCTGTTTTGGAAAAAGAAAATTAGGTTGTAATGGTGCCTACATCTGGAAATAAAATGAGATTCTGTGTGATGTATGTTTTTTTTCGGGAATTCTTTGGAAAAAATGAAAATCTAGGTGCTGTGTGTTGTGTAAACACTATTGTAGATAAAAGAAATATACCTTGAGGAATAAAAGGACGTACGCATTATTTGCTTGGTTATAGTAGCCTACGATTCCGACGGTAGTATGGAAATGGAAAGGGTGTGAATGAAAATGTGATAGAGAGCTGGGAAAATTATTCGTACTCGGCATGGAGTAAGTTGTCAGCTGGGCTGTCACCGTGCCGTGAATGAAATTTAGGCTGTTTATAGCAGATGTTGAAGCCTTCCTCGTTATTTTAAGTATTAGTGTTTGTGTCTGTTGCATTTTAATTTTGAATTATTTTTCCCATCAAATAGGGGAACATTTGTTTTGATACTTAAATTTGCATTTTCCTTATCCGACAATATTTTTATGCTTGCTTCCAATAATTTTATTCGCACAAATCACTGATATGTTAATCAATGTTCTGAATCAACACGCCGTAACTAAAACGTTGTATTCTTCTCACTCCACGTTGAGCATTCAGTGCAGAGTTTTCCAGCCGTCAGTGTCCGCACGCTCGAGGTACCAGATATATAGTGTTTCTTTTGGGACGAGAGATGACTATTTGGATAACGCATTTTATCGATCACTCCCCTGCGGTTTGGTTCATCAAGTTCACTATTAATTGATCTTCATCCTCGGGTATCTCTAAATGGTAGGGGGTGCAAGGATACCGTCCAATCTCGTAGGTCCGCAGGCGGAAGAAAAGGTTCGGAACCGTTGAGTCGAATTGTTCCCGCAATTTTCTAACCCGTTTTTGGTTTGCACCTCCACAGGCAAGGTGCTGCCAGGCGTAGCTGCTCTCTCCGACGCCTAAGCTGCTGCTGCTGCTGCTGCCGCCGCTTCCCTGTTCTACGGTTCAGTCATCCCCGGTGTTACGGCCTACCTGTCCTGTTCCTTGGAACTTCGTGTTACCCGTGTTCCTGTCTGAATGGTGGTGTCAGGTGTATTTCAAAGCGTCAAGTAGCGTTGGTGTAGTACTTAGGATTAGTAGATCCTTGAACGTTACCATGCCGTGGCGTTTCCTGTAGACTGTCCTCTGGTTAACTGTAGAATGAAGTGTATTTTCAAGTAGATATAGGAATCCCGGATCCGCATGTTGAAACAGTGTTGCCGGATTTGCTCTCGTTTCACGGACCACTTGCAGTACCAAGGAAGCACCAATGGATGCTGAACAAGAGAGAAGCATGTTTGTAGTTGGTCTATCGACTGATTTTCACGGGAAATTTGCTGCAGGTATTTTAACTAACCCATTACTATGGAATTGATTGGACATCGTCGCGATTTCTCGACGACATTGGCCGTCATTTTTGACGTTTTATGAAAGAAGCGTTCTATTCTAACACTTTATTTTTTTCGCGTGCGACCTAAAACAGTTGTGCACTTTGGTGTGTGAACAAATTTGATGTGCAATTATTCTCTTCTTCGAAAGTCAATACTCTCATTAGACACGTGTGCGACGCGCCCGCTAGCATCGAAGTTGAGTCGTTTTTTAGTTGCTAGTCATTTTTTTGTGAAAGTTGTCATGTAAATTTCTCTTGTTAGTACGTTATTATAAAGGAATGCATTTGAATATATTTTCTAATAACTTACGTTTAATGAGGCCTGATCTTCATGGTTAAATTGTTCAAATTTTTGTTGGAAGATACGACTCCTCTGAACAAAATGTGTTGAAGCTAAACCTTTCTGTCGTTAGTGGATCCTGATGTGCTCATTTCTAAAAATGACGTACATCGTCTACTTTTGTGTTGGCTTGTGATTTATTATTCCGATTTACCTTTATCCGAGACAGATTATTATATTTTTCCTCTAGCTTTGTTTGCATAAGCTGAAAGCGTATCGCTGTATACACGATTTTATTTAGTAAAAACTGTTGATCAAGCTTGTTTGAGTCTTTCCTTACGTTAAAGTGGGACGAGCCCCGGGAGGCTGAGGCATGGTTGGCACGTAGACCGAAGCGTCGCCAGGAGTTGGCTTAAATCAAGAGTACTAGTGAAGCAGTGTGCTTGCTCTTGATGCAGTCCGTTTAGTCTCTTAATCAGCTGCATGTGGGAGTGCTGAAGCGACACCAAAATTGGATACGGCACAAGTAAATGAAAGGTTATCAAATGTAATGCCACGACTCGTTTTCATGGTTTGTTGTTTGTGAAACAAGGGTCGCTAGAGACCTGTATTGTAGATGTAAGGGTTGTAGAGACTTAGTCGTAGCAGGTCGGTCGTTTTTGGTGGAGTCGGAGCTGGGCTCCTGAGAATGCTGGGAGTCAGAAGTTAATGTCAGACTCTGACGCCTTAGATCTAGTTCGACTTATACTTCATTGATTGAAAACTTGACGAATTTCAAGGGTAACTTTCATGGCTTGTTATAACTGGTGGAATGATCAAATAGAAAATCAATCCTAGGTTTTCATGACGCCGCAAAGGAATATCTTGCGAAGTGACTGTCTGCATTGTTGGCATTGAAGCACTCCCACCAACAGAGTGAGTGCTCAGCGCAAAGGCGCGTGAGGACTTACTAAGGTACTGCAAGGAAGGAAAAGCTCGCGGAAGCTACCTACCTCATTTCCCCGAGTAAACTGTCGAATTTTCAATTTCAATCTGGTGTTTTATAACTTTGACTATTGCATTATTAAAGTTTTCCATTGGGAATATTTGTTAAAAATTCATGTTCTAACGTAGTTGTCGAGTATGCATTTGATTCAAATAAAGATACATAATCTTTTATTTGCACAAGTTTTGTATAAAGTTAAAAAAAACTAATCACGAAGCATTAAAATAGCTGCAGAATAACCTCTCTTGGTAAATCTGATTCATTTGGTCAGAGATACGATAAAAGTGGAAACCAGGCACTATTACCAAGTTGAAAATTGAGTATTGGACTCTCGATTGGTAGAACTGAAATTTGGGTTCTTTATTCCTGAAGATAAGGTTCGTAAGTTTACGCTGCTCGGCAAGGAAGATTTTATCGAAGATATATCTTGAATCGTCAGCATCAGGGGAGCATACCAGGATTTTGAGTTCTTCCTACTGCGCGGTTTGAAATAGGTGCGAGCTTTCTTCATTAATTATAAAAGGATTTTAATATTTTCACAACACCGTACACGATGGATATAAATTAATTTTGTACTTCGTGGAGTTGGCGGAGATCCCAGCCAGGCCCTTCGTTTCGAGCACCGTTCGCTGCTTGGCTCGAGTTTCATCTGACCGAATTCAAACTCGAATGCTGTTCCTTGAGAGGGAGAGACAGATGGCCATCGCATTCTACAGTTAATCAGACGCTAAAATGTTCAGGTATTTCAAAGCGGAGAATCGGTGCTTTATCAATCTAAGATGACAGACTTTGCTGTTAGGAACGTTAGTCTTCCAAAGAGATTTTAGCTCGAACTTCGTGTATTCAAGTGTTCAGCATTATGTTTTATTATGAGATAGACGCTTGGCTCAGTTACATGAA
This sequence comes from Orchestia grillus, assembly GCA_014899125.1. Taxonomy (NCBI): domain Eukaryota; kingdom Metazoa; phylum Arthropoda; class Malacostraca; order Amphipoda; family Talitridae; genus Orchestia; species Orchestia grillus. The sequence continues at coordinate 3,899 of VOMN01036552.1, forward strand.
AGTACAGTGTGGCACAAAAGTCACTACACCATTTAGAACATTTATTACACGATAACTAATGCAGCTATAAAAATAAGTTAGATAAAAATGAAAGAGAAAATCTTGAAGTTTCATCCTGTTATTAATAATACGGACTTGAAGTATATTTTGCCAATGAAGTTTGCGCATTATAATATCTAAAAAATATTTTCCACGAAGTGTAATATTTCATTTATACATTATTCGATTTTTATTTATTTCCATACTAATGGTCCACAATGTAGTTGCAAATTCTTACACTATCAAATAAACCAAGAAGTATTGGCTTTCCGAATCGAAATTGTTGACTAAGAGACGGAATAATTCTGAACTGTTGGGAGCCGGAACAGAACGTCTAAAAACGAGGCCAGATTAAAAACTATTGAATTGCGTTGAAAATGATGACACTAAGTACGACTGAACAAGAAAAAAATTTCCACTGGAAATTAAGTGTTATTTCTGATATTTTTTTCAGAGCTATTAAAAAGACTCATTTATTCCTTTGAAAGTGTCCTTTGGTATCATACATACTTGAATTAGATTTATCACTTGTATTACATTGAAAGAAGACAAATTTGACCTGACCACAACGTTCTGACATTTTATTTTTATTTTGTGTCGTTACAAAGAAATTGGACATTATGATTTCAACCCAAGAATAAGACAATAAGTGAAATTTTGTTCCATAGCGTAATTATTTACTTTGACTTCCCCTTAGAGGCGAGAAGTTATCCGAGGGAAATATAATTATATTATTTAGAAGACAGGCTTCTTGATGTTTTGGTGTCTGAGGTTCTTCTATTGATGAGGTATAAACGATTCACATGAACGTACTTACGGAGTGAAAAATTGGGAGAAATTCTGTAGTATTAATAAAGCTGGTACAACATGTACGCATGTGGAGGCCCGACTGGCTGTTCTAGGGCCTTAAAATTAGAGTCCTTAGGTTTTAGAAACATTAGACAATCCCTCACAGGTTCTTAATATCAAATCTTGAAGGTATGTCGATGCATGAAACTCTGTGATTAAGAAAAATACATGCAAGGCATACATCCTGACAGATACATTATACGAGCAACATAAACGTACCTCAACCTTCAAAAAATTCCACCCGCAGGTTTGAGGAATCGAATTGCAACGACCGTGACGCTCGGACTGAACAAAGTCCAAAGTTAACACATGTCGTCACCTCCAGCGCTGTGTGTTCTCCCATACTCAATAAATAAAATCCACTGTTTTAACTTGAGTGTTATGCTTTAACAAACCTCGAGGTGAAACTTCAAGTTTCAAATGACTGGGAAACGGTGAAGTCCCAATGAGCTCTCCTAGAAACTCATTCGAAAAACAATTATTCTCCGAATCAATATGAGCACTGAAATATTTAAAATCATATTAATTCCGGATAAACTTAAAACATCCTACGTAATGCTGCCTATGCATTTTCACCTCGCTGTGCTCGCAGTAGTGATGTAAACGAGCAAGTACGAGTATGTAGGTGGCCTAGCAGTGGGTTTTTTGCCTGTCTGACTCTGGAATTTTATTTCATCTCGAGTATGGAGTACTTTTTTATGTGTCGTATAGCCATGAGAATGAAAATAAATTCTGCCAGATGCGATTTGTTTATGACTCAACATTGAGCAAAGCACGCTTTTCAGAGACGCACTAGTACTACCTTCATTTAAGTTAATTATAAAATTAGTAAAAATTTATCTTTAAAATTTTCATTGCGAAATTTAACCCTTTTGAAGAAATCTTTCATTTATGGGACTCTGACTTTACTTTTCCTAATTCAAACTTACCACAATAGAAGTGATTGTTCTCTGAATATCCAAAACTTTTTTAACACCATCTATAAAGATCTAAGAATGACTTTCTTTAAATATTGGGCTGAGAGCACATTTAGTCTTCCACGGAAGAATGGATACATGATTTGAAAAGTTCCTGACACTACATTGATATCGCAAAATCACCTTAAAAAACTTTCTAAGCAAGAACTTTTACTTCTAAAATAAGGTCCGCCATTAAAAAAACATAATTTTCAACCAACTCCCACCGTTTCAGAGATCGATATTTGATCCAAGAAGCAGAGATCTTAACATGGATTTGCACTTGTCGTTTCTCAACCCTCGAGAAACGTTACCTCGTAGATCATTTCAAAAAAGTTTCTACTAGTGCAGAAATGACCGGATAGTTACCCGGGGAGTTTCTGTGTCTATTTAAATGCACACGATTGCAGTGTGCAATCATCATTACTCTCAGCGTGCACCACTTGGGCTGTGCGTACGTCACAGACACACTTCTGAGGGACCTCTCAGAACGGGCTCGGTCAAACAGCTTTGATGTCGAATTAACGGCTATTTACGTCAATTACGGTATGTTCTTGATAAAGTTAACCTCCATAATTGGAATTTGGCGTTCATCCCGTTTTGACGTAGGACTCGAACATTCTGGTGCTTTTCATCTCAGCGCGCTGTGCAAAGCGACTGACGTATAGCTAACCATACTTCAATGCCTCAGATTTAGATAAGGTTTCCACAGCCAAGAGAGCAATAATGCATTCCTGTCTTTGAATAATGATGCTGATCTTATGATCAATGTAAATTTCCAACAGTCACTGAACTGGGAAATTGCTCATGAACGTAAATTCTTAATTTTTTACATGATATAAGAAACAACTTCATAATAAGGATTTTGCTTCATAAATCGAAACTTGGAGTTATATTTTTTATTTATTTATGAAGGAAAACTTATAAAAGTTTGTATTTGATAGTTGAAGCGTATGCATCTGCTATGAAAAGTCTTGTAACTACAAAGATGAAGTCATTTTATTCGTAATAAATTATTAACTTACTTGCGTAAGATTGAAATTTGTCTCACGCTTAATATATAAATCTGTTCGACATTTTTGAAGGATATATTGGAACCGAGCGTCTATGTATAATTCTGTAGCGTCATGTTGCTCAGAAGTATGTACGTCTTCTACATAGTAATTGGGCATCATTCGTCTCTGATTTACACGCCTCCGCAGCATTGCGACCGTCGCTCAAAAAATGGCTGACAATCTTCAGTAAAAAAAAGTAAACAAGAATGATTCAAAGTTGAAAATTTTGTCCTCCGACGGGTGATTTAGTTTGCATTATTGTAAGCCACAGTCTCAGTGTTATGGAAAGTTCATGCATTTTTAAAATTCACTCACTTCAAAACTAATTTATTACTGGGAATGCAATATATGTGCTTGGTTTCCATATACAATTTTTACTACGCTCGTAGAAACTATATGAAATACAAAATACACAAGTGGATTTATTGGAAATTGTGCTCTTATATGCACTCGCACATACTTCTCCTTTTAAACAAGGCTCAGTGAAAACTATGACCTGTTCTCTACACAGAGCAGAAAATTATGAATAAATTCAACTGCTAGAGCGCAGTAAAGTAAGCCAGGGCTAAGAGTTATAATTTTTTTTGTGTCCTCGTGACTCAGAAACCAATATGTTTAATTTAACACTTTAATTGACTGCGATTCTCCACGCAAGAAAAATTTAATGTCGACGAATTTCTCCGTTGTGAATGTAAAAATTCAGGATTTTGTTTTCACAATGTTGGTTATCCTATTTATTGTCTTTCGAATCAGAACTAGCTCATAATTTGACGTGGTGGAAACTTTGAACGATTATGTGAAGTAAATGTATAAATAAATTATTTGTGGGCAGTTTCGTGTTCAACTTTCCTTCTTCCAAAGATTAAACAGATAATATCTCAAAAACCAACATTTTTTTGCAAAGTTTCATACAGGTAAAACTGCTTAGTTTGGCACTTTGTGGTAGCTTTGAAACTTTGTACTTCTTTTTCCGTTAACTTTTATACATAATCTTTTCTCAGAGTGCTTTTCTTTGACACTCCATGTCTTTGTGTAGAGTTAGTTAAATAAGTTTTTCATCAAAAAATTCAATTACTCGTCATTTCAACTCATCGAGAGTGCGACAGTTGTTTTTCGGTTGTTATGTAAACGATTCTTGATTTCATGCAGATGGGGCCCTCTCCTTCGTTACTGGAACACGGTCGGAAAACCTTCAACTTGAAGCATCATACTCCTGTGAAATTATATAAGATGATTCTCATTCAGCGAAAAGGGACTGATGGAACATGTAGTATTATTCAATTCAGCGTCATTAGGAGCAATTAAAACCCGATTCGTCTGCTCCCTTAAATGATACTTTGAGCGTACCAGCGGGAGGTGGGACGTCATAATTAAGAAATGCTGTATATAAGAGGCAGTTTGGCTGAGGAACTCCTCAATCTTGTTCTAAACGACGACTGGAGATCATCATCATGGTCCGACCTGTAAGGTGGCATTTACTGGTAAGTGAAAACTACTCGTACTCGTTTTAAAAAAAGTAGCGTACCTTCTACGTCGCAGAGAAGTTTTAGGGTCACTTTGTGACGCCCAAAGAATGGGCAAGAGAAATATCTGCTGGTGAAATGCAGAAAGAAAATTTTTTGAAATGTCAACATTTGCATAAAAAAAGGGGTTTAAACTTATGAATGCGATGCTGTGGTTGTATTAAATGGGAAGATATCCTACTCTCTTCCATCATCATGCATACCATGCTTCTGTGATAGCGAGGGACAGCGGTGGAGAGTTGTAAGTGGAGAAATAATAGAATAGACTAGAATGTAGCAGCGGGAAAGACCAAAGTGACCGGCCTATTCCAGAGTATGCACTCATTTAGTGAGGCACCGGCCACGCATCGATATCTGTGCTCGTGGTGTAAAGTAGGAGTAAGTCAAGTCAGCGAACTGCTAGAATTATGTTCTTTTCTTCCTCAGTACTCATAAGCCCTGAAATACGTAGCTATGATACGCATTCTTATAGCTTGAAGTAAACAGGGTGCCACAAAAAAGCATTACATCGTTCATCACGTGTTTACTAAATACCGCATGATTTCTATCTAATGTACGTTCCTTAAATACAGCATAATTTGTTTCCAATGTATATCACAAACAAGTTTTACGATATTTTATATATTCATTTTACGACACCGTTTGATATTCCCTTAACACTTTATACTCAGTCAAAGCGTAGTAACACTTCTGGGCAACACTGTAAAATATTTGAATAATTATAGGTAAATAGGTATATGGGCAACACTCTCTAAAGTACTTGAATGAACGTTCCTCCTTAAGAACTAAAGCTTCACGAAGGTTCCTGTACCGTCCATACTGAAGGGAAGAATAGCAGGTGTTGATGTAAAACAGTCATTTACGTTACGCTAGGCGTACGAAGAAAGTTTTTACCCGTGGAAATTTTAAAATAAAACTAGGTTGATTCACTCGCTTGATTTCTTCCATATGACAAGAAATATATCTTTTATTCAAAAGAAGGAGAAATAAATTTCACATCTAGTTAGAATGATAATTTATAATTTGAGTTGATTATACCTTGTCCCATTTAGCAATCACGCTGAAGTTCTTCTTCTGTTCGCCCCAACGGTGAGTGAGCAAGAACTGGGCGTGAGAAAGACGTAAATGACTCAAAACTGAAAAACAGACAAGCTATGAGAATGGGTAGTATAACATCATAATTCACAGTAGATCAAAGTCAATCTAACCCAAGAAATGTAGAATCGTGAGATTGTAACCAAAATGACCTGAAAACTCACCATGGGACTCCACGCCTTAAGAGGAGCCAAAATATAGAATGCACCTCCCCACGTACCGTCTTAGGGGGAGGGGACGCCTTGTTGTTCTCCTCTTCTCCTGGATCCGTCACTGACTAATATACACAGGGCACAGGGCACGAGGTCCATTTGAAGACATGTCGTTTCAGAACAGTGCACGTTCGAATAATTTATGATGTTATTTATTCATTTCAAATGACCCATTTAAATTATTATGGCCGCCATTTTCCAGGTGATGTCTGAAATGAATAAAGATCACTTAATTTCAGCTATTTCGGATCCCCATAGAAGCAGTCATTGAAGGCAAAGGGAGCTTCATAGAATAATTTGATAATGAAGTATCATCAAGGATATTTTTTCAAATTTGATGCAAGTCCATGCATTTTTGTTAAAATATAATTGTTCATTTAATATACTAAAAATATCCTCAAAGTATCCTCGCATCCTGTATTTTCTTTCGAAAAACTTATCATGTCCATTTTCAAGAGCTTCCAACCAACTAATCGTGGCACACTTTCAAAAGTTTGTGCTGACAATGTGCTGTTTGATAGTTTCTGAACGAAAAATTTTTTCGAGCTCAATGTCAAAACATAATTTTTTACGTTTTTATTTATTTCCGACCAATAACCGACTGTGAATTTGCGACAATTTTTCAACCAATCACTTTAGGGCTTCTTCCCCGACACTTGCGGCACTAATTGCAAGTATTTGTGTATGCTTTTTGTAGAGTATGTTGACATTTGCTGTTAGCGCTAACTTATACGAATTTCAACTGAATTACATATTTTTTACCCATTTCAACTTCCACTGATCAAGTGTTTTTCCGCAACCCTGTTTCTTCTCGTGTCTTGTTCGCCATCCAAATATTGCTTAGGCACTCTGAAATCCAATACAGTGGCCAAACTAACCGCGTTTGTTAACTCCAGGAAACCAATGAGGAGGTTAGGAGATTTTTAAGAAGTAACTCCCCTGGTGCGATATTTTTTGTCAGTTTATCTGAGCACTAAAGTTACACAATGTAACCTAATAATACGTTTAAAATAGCTTTAAAAATTCCAATTTTCTTTAACACGGCTGATACATTTGTTCTCACCAGAGTTACCTAGGCGTCATCGCGGCCGCCTTGAGCAGCTCCAGCGGCCGTGCGACTGCCATCTTGGTCAGCGAAGGTCGTCGTATGGACTACCAGGCTCCCTCTGAACACGTGAGACCTTATCCTCTGTTTCTATGTGTTTTCTTAGGCAACTTTTCTTAGAAAAAAAAAAACAGAAGGCGTCATTGGTTTGGGTGCGTTAATCCAGGGATTGAAATTGCCTAGGATTAGTATCGTTCTCTAGTTTAGGCATAACAAATGTTATGTGATGGCTTTAGCAAAGAGAGAACTTTCAAGCATACGGATAGCCCAGAGAAGTAGCTAATTTTGATTACTTGTGATTTGTGAGTGGAAACACATTTCTCACACAAAATATACCCACGCAAATTTTCAATTCGCTCATTTCTCACGTAAAATCACAGACATCCGTTGAGCTTCATGCTTCAGATTTGCTTATAAAATGTATGAAACTTAAAAAAGATTTCTAAAGCGTGTAGAGCGCTTCCGATTTCAAGCTAAAGCGAAAAGTTTTCATGAACATTAAAATGAATTGAAGTATCTAAGTATAAAATCCCACCTTCCTATGCTTGTTTACTTTAATTCTATTTGATTCTTTATGAAAGCTACGCATTCATAAAGCTCATGTATATTTTCTTAACTTTTAAATCGCTCCTAAGCATACCTCTAATACCTCATATATATATTTACTGTTAAAGCAACTCATAACTTTCTTACATTGCACTCTTTAAAGAAAAAATTACTTTTTCAACACTCTCAAATGAAAATTGAAACTAATGCCCATTGTAAACTTTCCGGTAAAATTTCCCGATTCCCCGCAGGAACTGTCAGAGTTTCCCCAAGGGGAGGACGGCCAGGAGGGATCGATGGGTCCCCAGTGGCAGCGCCTCGTCCACCGCCCCAGCCACTTCCCCGAGGGGGGCGGGCACCCCGGTGGACGGGACTCGGACGCCCTCGAGGACTACCACGTGAGGGGCGCGGCCTGATGGAACATTTTGGCTTAGTAGTAGAAGTAGTAGTAGTGAAAGCAGCGCTTCAGAAACTCAAGAC
>VOMN01036554.1:0-19571 GCA_014899125.1 Orchestia grillus
AGTTCTCCGAAGTAATAGTCGCAGCTTGCTGATCAAATTTATACACCAGAAACAAGGATAATACATGAAAATTTGAAATGAGATCATAAAACAGTCAGCTAAAGCACTTGATCTTTGACCTGCTCGGATCTTTCAACACGAAAATGATCCAAAGCGCACTGTCAAATCTGTTAAATGGGTGACAGATAATCATGTGATCTTTTTACAGTGGCCGTGCCAGAACCCGATCAAAATTCAATTGAGAACTTGTGGAGACCTTTCAAGAAAACTGTTAACGCAAGGAGAACAAGAAATCTTGATGAATTGGAATAATTTGCTACAGGAGCATGGGCAAGTATTCTCGTGGATATTTCTGAGAACCTTGTAGTATGCTCTAAAATGCATGGACTTACAATATTTACCAATATATATATATACCATATTTATAAATATTCACCAAAATATTCACCATTAAATATTTTGCAATCACTTATTAATTGAATGATGTATGAATAATTTTGAACTTGCGTTTTTTCGTATCTCTGTTAAACGTTTCACAAAATAAAACTATTTTAGGAGCCTTGTAATCGAGTTTACTTCAGAAATACCCTTACAGCTTTTACAATTTCTTTATGTCAAACTAGTCGAATTCAAAATGAAATACTGAAATTCATCAGAAACATACCACGAATGGATAATTATAATTATCCATACGTGGATAATTATAATTATCCATACCACACGGAAAATTTCGAGCTCAGCTGTGTTGTTTATCGTATTCAACATTTACTTTCGAATTTCAATCTTCCTTAGAATTTTTCATGCGTATCATTGTGCTCTACCAGAATAGTGACGGTTTCCCTAAAACTGTAAATGCAACTCCCAATCGAAATTTTTTTTTCTGGCATCATTTGAAACTTGCGAATTTTACTCAACTGTAACATTTCTTACGGTGAAGGCGGTGTTTTATTGGCTGGAAGATCAAAATAAACTCTTACCCAGGAACATCAGTGTCATGTTATTTTCTACATCCCATTTCAGGGCACGCATGCATAACTGCACCGACTTGTGCCAAAGTGAGTTCTGAATCCTGGCTTTAATGAGTGGACGTCTGGAAAGTTGGATGAGTTCCCTCTTTAATTGGCAACAAAAGTTCCTATTGAGCTAAATTGCCACTTAAAGTTCTTTTGATTGGCGACAGATGGAGGCTCCGTCCCCGTCAATTATTTCAGAAATTCGTTGCGAGCTTGTGGAGAGTGCACAATTTCGCAAGCTGTGCTAAAGTTACGGTCTTGGAAAACTGAGTTTCGAAAGTCACTATTATAGCGACGTCTCATTTCACACAATTGAAGATCGGTGTACGAGTACATATAACCATAACATTTTTATTTTTAGATGTCTGATATATCACGCGACTTTGCAGTGGGTGAGAAGTCTTTCGTTAACGTGCCTCAACAATTACTAATTAAAGATGAAAAAACTCCCATTGTTCGACACGCTGGCTAAAGGATAGAAAATTACCGCATTTCTAACAGCATTCTCTTCGTTCGGAAGTTCCTTCGGTTGCAAACTGAGACACGACCGTGACGAAAATACTGAATTCCGGCAGTTCAATAAATATAAGACGAATCACTCTAGGCTGTCAACTCCTTTGACTGTGCAGTGCAAGATTATGCCGCGTGAGAATAAGACAGAGACTGTGTTATAGTTCCCGAATTTCATCTTTTTTTACTGGACGGTGTGGAAAGAGCAACACGGCTGTGGGGATCTCATTCAACGAACATGGCCTCGGAGGCATTAAGGAGATTTTCAATCGCCGTTTTGATGTTGTCGAAGCCCATGAGGCGTCCGTTATGACTCTGTTATACTGTCAGTTTAGTGAAGCTTCATAGCTGGCGACGTGCTCTTAACATATTGCAGACATACTGTATTTTTTCGTCATTACTTTGTGCAGTGATATTCATCATACGTCCCACGAATATAAAAGCAATGATATATGGTCTTCAAAACTTTTAAGCTTTGAAAGTGAGTTTCCGAAATGCTCCGCATTGTGTTATATAGATCGAATTGCTTTCTTATCTGAGAAGCACTGCAGTTTATAACGCACTCGTTTGTGACTTCAGAGGCCCAAATTATTTGGAGAGATGGTACACATAAACTCTCTTATGATAAAATTTCTTGAGATTTTAGTAATTTCTGAGATTTCTATTCATGAGGTACGGTACTAACTTATGACTTCAGTTTCTTCATTTATGGCATCGGAATTGTTTCTACCATTTCTTGGTATTGTTTCTACTGGATAGCTCTTTAACTCCTTTACGAATGACCTCGAGAAGGTCGACAGTGCATTCACACGGTCTGTGTAACCGACAGTGACCGTGTGAATGCAACAACCACGGCCACGAGATGTCTCGGGATAGTTCGTAAAAGGATAAATCTTTTCTGCTACTCAAAAATATCTTGAATACTTGATGAAACAAACAGGGAAAACGTTTAACAACTTGTTATGAAAGCAAAATGCGTTAGAGCTTGCTAGAATTCCATTATCTTCTCTTGATTAGTGATAGTCTCACGAATATTAGTGCGTGGTTTATCACTTATGAATTATATATCTAAATGAATTTTCGTTGGTAAGTCTATGAATACACTCGAATAATGCCATGGGCGTACGCTGAATATTAAAAGTTAAATTTCACTTAACCCATAAACTGTGAAATGGGCCGTATATGATACAAGCGATCATCCAACCTAACCTGACGAACTAAAGCTTTAACATATATGAGTACAAATTTTCTAGTTTTCATGAAACTTGTGTTCATTATGTTGTGCTAGTTTATATTAAGTTATTAGTTCATATTACATAGTTTATATTAAGAGGAAAATTAATAGGGTAACCAACATGTGAGAACAAAATCCTTCATTTTTAAATTGACAACGAAGATATTTATCAACATGAAATTTTTCCTGTTTGGTGAATCGCGGTGTTGAGTAATGGGTTTAAAAACATTTATTACAAATTTTAATAATAGTTTTAAACGTTGAAAATCTCTAATTTAAAAATAAGCTACATGCTTGCTAAAACATATTTTCATATTTCACGATGCTTAGACATAAGTCTTACTTAACTGAGGTCTAGTAAATCCGTCTGGTAACTTTGCATGAAGAATGCAAAAAATTTCGACATCGGTGACGAAGCGCCAGCGTTCTCTGTCGCGGCAGCTTCTTCCGGTCAGCTTGTGACCTACATCCGTGAATGCTTACATTTTATCCGGGCTTCCCGTTCTGAAAAGCGTAGAATGCCGAAAAATTATGTTGTGTTTCGGTTGGTATAATTTTGTGCCATCGGGTTTCCTAATCGAAAAGAATTTCTACTTCATGCTTTTTCTAGTATACTTTTTTAACTTTAGTTAGTTTAGCAGTGATTCTTCAGTCTCTGGTTAATCGGAACTAAATGGTTTTGCAGCGAGAGGGTTTTCGTATACATCACGATGAAAGTCTGCCTACGCCACAAGTCGGGAATAAAGCTCCTATCTCAGGAGTTTGCGTGCCGTTCACCTTTGCAGAATATAAAGTTCATGAATAAAAATTTCTGGTCTCGATGAAATGTACACACACACACACACGGATGTCTTTCACTGACTTCTTCAACATTGAAGAGACTAGGACGCAAAAAACCTCGGGTTTGTCTTCCGAAAGTCTCTCTATTGAGAGCACTTGTCAAGGCAATCCGAGCGACCTTTCATCATCCAAATTTTATTGGGATCCTTCGCTTCTTTCCGTGGTTCCACGCGCCGATGCGTTGCGCTTCACCAACTGCAGCGAACTTTTTAGATCGACAAAATAAATTACTCGGAGAAGTCCCTAAATTTCAGGTTCTTTGTTAAATATTAATGGAGCCGAGGGCAACTGGGGAAGAGGCGGATGCAATTTACGGGCAAAATCGGAGTTGCTTCGGAGACTAATTTGACTCACGATCAAATTCTAGCAACGCTTTTTCACGGGCTCAAGTATGATGTGAAGTTCCGAAGAGCAGATGTATGAGCGTAAAATTTCATGTGAAAACTAAATAATTTTAGAGTAGTACCATATTTCCTCAATTTCCGTATGTGGAGAATAAGAGTTAATTCTCTTACTCACCATAACCCAATGTCTCTTCACAACTCAATTTGGAGCTCTCATTTTATTTTCTATACTTCAGAAAGAAAAAGAAACTGAAATCGACACATTGCAGAGGTGCACTTATAACAAAAATGAATCATGCGTTGATGTACAGAATTGAACCTTTCTTTCTTGAAATATTTTTGCTACCTGAGCTGAACAATATTTTAATGCAAATGTATCTCTATTTATGTGTAAAATAATACCCGTTATCTCATCTTCTTCAGCGAAACGAAGAGTACAACTGAGGGAAGGCGTTGGTTACTGAGGGACGGAACACATTCCATTCTCATACCGCTTGATTTAGGTACATTCATACGAAGGGTATCATGTACGGTTCGAGAAGAGGGAAAAGGAAAATAGGCAACAAAGTGTGTGGACTTTAAACAGGAGATTCTCAGTCTCTTCAACATCGCTAAGGGATTCATCATTGCAGAACACAGACTTGTCGCGGTGTACGCTCTGTTTTGCAATAACTTCGTGCACAGGCCAAAGTAGTTCGTAGTGCACGGAGAGATGTAAATAACAGGACCAAAATCGTTAACGAATACGAAACTTTGCACTGGAAAAATGTGCCCCGAGTAGCCTTTTGCCCTGCTGATCCTACCGGCACAGCAGTGCTACCTTAGGCGTCAGATTGCAGAAGAAAAATAATCAATCTATCACTCTCAGTGCAATCCGACAAGAAGGCTTTAGCACTTCTATCACTCCCATTGTAACGTGAGAAAAAGGCTTAGGAAACGAAAAGTTAAGAAATAAGTTCTTTGGTGCACCTTTCTTCGTACAATTCGTGTTAGAATTGTAACTCGTCTTCATACAACTCGTTACAACTCTGGTAAAGGTAACTCGTGTTAGAATTGTAATCACGGTACCGAATCGTGTCAGAATTGCAATCACGGAACCGACTCGTGTCAGAATTGCAATGACGGTGCCGACTCGTGTCATAATTGCAATAACGGTACCAACTCGTGTCAGAATTGCAATCACGGTACCAACTCTTGTCATAATTGCAATAACGGTACCGACTCGTGTCAGAATTGCAATCACGGTACCGACTCGACTTAGAATTGCAATGCCAGTGCCGGGTCGTGTTATTCCACATTATATAGAGGACGGTCACGGGAAATTTCAACACTAGTGGGATTTAAGTAAGTTGTAGCTTTGATCATATTTTACATTGGTATGTTGTTATTAGTGAGGGCTGAATACTATGGAAAAACTATTGATTAGGGTTCCATCGGGGTTACATTCACATGATGCTCAGAGGAATAGTGTGATTTTATGATGCTGGAATTGTCTCTAAGTTGTTTGCACTGCTTTGAAGTTCTTGTGTTAGATAATACACTTATTTCAAATTTAAATTCATTTCGAAATTTAAAATCCAGTTTTTACGAAAAGAAAGCAATTTTTTAGTACCCGCATCAAGGATTGATGAATTGAAGTTTGGGTATGATTGAGGAGAATTTCAGATAGGTAAATTCGAAGTGATAAATCTTTTAATCAGGCGGTAAAAAAAGAATGACACCCCATAGCTATGAAAAAGTTTTTCATTTCCGTTTTGAGGAATAGGAAATCAGTATTTGCTTGAGTGTTTTTTTTTAAGGAGAGATTCATGCGCCGAGACGAATGACGATTACATACGTTACTGCATGTGTCACTCCACGCAATTATTTTTTCCAGTCGTTGACAACAAAGGTGCATACTGGAGCAATTTTGTTGCGCGGCAAACAGAGAGGCTCGAGTGCAGCCTGCTGTTAAACGCCAGGACAAAAGTTGAAGCGCTCAGACCCTAACTTTGCTGGCTGCCGCTGGGAATTCTGCTCAATAATTTTCCCCTAAATAATTCTGCTCAATAGTTTTCCCCTAAATAATTCTGCTCAATAGTTTTCCCTAAGTAATTCTGCTCAATAGTTTTCCCTAAACAATTCTGCTCAATTGCTTTCCCTTATATAATTCTGCTAAATAGTATTCCCCTGAATAATCTTGTACAATAGTTTTCCCTTAAATAACTCTACTCAATAATTTTCGCCCAAATAATCACGTACAACAAAGTGCAGTGCGAATGCAATTTTCCAATCATACGCTGCAATTGGCTTAAAATGTTGGCACTGCGTGAACAGGAGTTGACTTCGTTCAGATTCGCTCCAAAACGAGGGATATATACATACTTATAATAAAGAAGAAAAATGAATGACTCCAGTCCCCATTTCTCTACAGAGCTCATATAAATCACACGCTATCAAAATCATAATAATAAATATACTCAATTATTTTACATCGTTGATATTTAATCTTACATATTTCTTTTGATTGAGAGGAAGCATTCGATTTCACTTTTAGAGATAGAAATTAAACAGGGACCGTTGACTTCAATAGATGTTTCTAAATTTGCGATTTTTTTCCATGCACATGATAATCGTTACCTCGAGGTGTGAATGCCAATCAGCTATCAGTTTGAAATTAATCATATATTTTTCAGTTACCTATTTTCAAAACTTCCCCACCTGCCTTCAGCGAGCCGTGGTACCTAAAATTAGCGCTCAAATGATACGTGGTGAAAATAACAGTACTTTACTTTAGACTTAGCTGTGTATGTTAAGCGCGTTACCACTCAAAAGCAACAATTTACAACAAATTTTTATCCTTCCAAGGTTTCAAAGCTGTCCGTACGAAAGCAAGGGTGTACGTAGACCTAGCTATGCTCATGGATGTCGATATCGAAAGTTCCGACTATCAGAACTCGCAGGAAGCGAATGAGAATTCTTCTTCCTGGTAATTCCACTGATGATCACTTCCAAAATAATTTGAAACACGAGAACTTTAGAATGTAAATTATGCGCAAAACTTTTAATAAAAACCTCACGAAATACCTCTGTAGGATAAAGGGGCAATGACTGATCCCAGATGCCGACATCTCTTTTTTCTGCATCACATAGCCCGAGTTGCGGTTCTGTTATTGCTTGGGTGAGGTCCTCTTCTACCTATAACTCGGATTTGAGTCATGGTAGGACCCGGGTTCGACTCCTGCTAGAACATGGGTTCGACTCCTGGTAGAACATGGGTTCGACTCCTGCTAGAACATGGGATCGACTCCTGTTAGAACATGGGTTCGAGTCCTGTTTTTACGCAAGTTTAAGTTCTGTAATGCTCAGGGTTCTCATTCTGAAATAGCTTGGGCTTAAATACGCTTCTAGTCGAGTTTTAAACATTTTTGTAGCCAGTTGAAGTCCTGTTAGTACGACCCGGGATTGAGTTCTGCTACAGCCAAGATATAGAATAGAATAGAGAATGGCCGTAGGAACCAGCCGAGTGATTTATTCGTGGGCTTCTAGCCCATTCCTATGTCATGAATCAGTAAAATTATTGAAATATCTATTGGTAACATCTCACCGTATCGCACCATCTTTACATTCTTCGTCAGAGGGTCTGAGACTGAGGACACAGCACTGATGCAAACATTTTTTCACCTGATACACGTTCTAAGATGAAGCTCTAGTACGATGCAGCAAATACATTCATGTTACAAAATCTACGTATAAATCCTGTACTGAAAGTTCAAGTCCCACAATGCCTCGAGCTAAGCTCATGTCCCCGTATTACCACCTGGCGACAGGTTGTAATGATTTTACGCCTCTTCCCTCCTGACAGGATTGCATTCGCCTCACAGGAGCCCCGTAATTGATGGCAGCACTCGTCCGGGGAAATAAAAGAAGGCCGATGGACCAAATTTCTTGCCAACTAGGTGCATGTGGTGTGCCGTTCAGTGAAATTGGTATTGAGGTATGAAAGAACGTCGTGGGGAATTTGGTGGTGAGAAAATTAAAAAATGATGGGTTGAACGCGTTTAGAAAGGGTAAAGACTCGAGCAATTTCATGTTATAAAGTCATGAGAGTAATGATAGGGACAGGAAATTAGGATGTTTTATCGTACTACGAAAACTGAGTGGAATTTAAGGGTACAGCAACCATTTCGATGTAGCTTAGCTTAGGAAAGATTTGATGCGAATAAACAAAATTCAAATAATGAAGAAAAGATGTATCTGTCTGGTTACAGTCCTGCGCAGCAAAAAAGTATTATAGGAAAAGTATTATTCGGAATAAGTCATGTAAGTGATTCAGGAAATCCTAGAAAACGAAATTGGCATGTAATAATAATCGCTCAACATTCTCCGTTGACTCCATCTAATATTTTTCTCTTTGGCATTTCGATTTCATCCAGCCTTACTTCTAGTTCATATTATTGACAAACATTCAGGAAAAATAACACGATTTTTTGGATACTTTGATAATCAAATTCAAAAGCTAATTTGTTATATTTTTCGACCTCGTCCGGATACAAATCCAGGACCATTTTGGTCGAGTCAAAAAGGTTCGAAAAAATGGTGAATCTCTCACACAGTCCGAGTTCATCAGAGTAGCACTCCATCCCGGTGCTATAATCCACGCTTCCAAGAATCGTCTCGAGTTTCCCATTCGTTAGTAAAAATTCCGAGGTGAATATTTCAGTGACGAACAAACTCAAAAAATTCTGAGGTGACCCCAAAAAAATCCCCGCTTTTTCTGAAGGACTTGATGTAATATGACTATCGTTGGATGTAAATAATTGATATGCACTTAGTGCCGTTGAAAAAATACAATCGGTATTGATTTGAGTTCACATTACAGAGAGAAGAAATTTATTTAAAAAAACACAATGTACGAAATGGTCAAGTTTTTCATGCCCAAAATATAAAATATCCCAACATACATAGATTGTGTACAATGTTTTATTGATTGAAGCTTCATTATATTTGTACAAGATCTACGTACATCAAACAAGTAGCAGAATGTGCTACCTAGCAGGTTCAATGACTCTGGACAGTCAGTTATCTGCCGAATCTGAACAAACTTGTTTCCCATGAATTATAATTTTGATATACACGCGAAGGACAAAATACCACGTCAGCTTTCGGACACAGATACGCAAAAATATCCTCAAGGGTAACTCCAATATCAGTTGCTGGGGTTCAGCTTTGCGTCAGCATTTTGGGGAAAAAGAAATACCTCATCTGCGGCTCCAGTTTCGGCCACACGTCAAATAGTCTCCAGAATTTCCAGTTTACCACCACAGAGCTGCAAAGCCACGAACATGGAGATGAGTTTTCTGAGTTATGAACACGTCATGGAGAAAATCGGGACATTTTACGATGGTGAAGATCGTTGGTAATCGCAATATTTTGATATCGATGGATAGCTTACAGATTGCACCACATTTGAATTGGTTTTCTTCGTACATAGTAAACTCCGCTAAATGCACTTCTCAAAGTATGTTTCGTAGGGTTCTTATATCCAGTACTCTCGCGTGTAGAGCTTTAAGTTCTTGTACTTTCAGTTCTAATTCCGTTGATTCAAGTGCTCTTATTTCTTGTGCTCTCAGCTCAAGCGCTCTCACGTCCAGCACTTTTAGTTTTATTGCTATCGGTTCATCTGCTCTCAGACTTATTGCGCTCGGTTCTAGCGCTGTCAGTGCTAATACCCTAATTCCTAAAACTCTCAGTTCTGTTGCACTCAATGCAATGGCTCTCAGTTCTCTTGCGCTCACTTTTAGACATCGCACGTTTCATGCGTACACTCGTTTTTATTGCGTTCCAGCCCTGGAGCGCCAATAATTTGAACTCTGCCACTCTGTTTCACTCTACTTTAAGTTTATCTCGGTTTTCCCGTTTTCGGAGTCGCAAATTTGGGGTGTTCCGAGTACCCGAGTGTCGCAAGGCTCTCTGCGTCCCATTAATTCACGACCTCTCCATCCAGAGCTCACAGGGCCCTACTCTCGCTGTCCTAACAACTTTCTAGCGAGTGAATTTTTTGTGGTGAAGGTCGAACATTTATGAGCGCATTGAACTAATGGGAGAATGCTTGGAATGAATGTGAGTCTACTTAACCTTCAAGGTTATTTTTATGTATTTATATACTTGAACTTAGCGTGTATTTATAATGTAGTAACGATTGTTAAGAAATATGGCGTATTATGTAATAATGTATGCTTTTTTGTAGTATATTTATCCACGTGTAAAGCTGCTTGCAAACTTTTTATTTCAATGGTTGGAGAATTAACGTCAGAAGCGGAATATAATTAGCGTATTACACCGCGTTGCCTGAACTCTGCGGTTTTTTAATTCGTCTTGGAGGCTTCTAATCCTAAGCCCGCGGCGGTCCCTCGACAACACCAACTTTGCTGTCCTCAGAATGCTCTCTTAATGAGACCTCCTATTTTGCCTTCCAAACTTTCTTCGAGATTATCACACAAGAGCTCCATTAAGGCCAGCGAGGGAACAATTTCTCGGGTAAACACAGGTCTTTTAAAAATGATACTAATGCATGCAAAAAGCCACCGAAAGGGCTGGGATAAAGTTGTGGTATTATTTCCAGAATTTTTTTTGTTACTCTGCAGGTTGTATTTTTTTGTGTTTAGTTCTTTCCCGGATGGATGTATTAACTAACCCAGTATCCAACAGCAGAAGGGAAAGTAACGTCAACGATATACTAATAATTAAGATTTTGTTCCTGAAGTGCGCGTTCCCTCGATGAGAATCAGGCGCTGCGAATGCTCAATAAGGCGAGAGTCTGAATAAATTGACGCAGAAGTTATTAGCTGTCGGCAGTGCGTTCCGAACAGCCGAATATCCCAGAGATTATTATTAATTTACAATTTTTGTTCGGTTTCTTCCTAATTTGCTTATTTCCTCATGTCAAATTATGTTTTTATGAAAGTTTCGAAATGAAATATTTAAGAGTGCGTGCTTAGGAAACGCTCACAATTTTTTTGACGTTCATTTTGCTAGATTTGCATCTTCATTCTCCGTTCCATATTAAACAGCTCCTCGGTGGGTGTTGGTACATAAATTTCTCATACTTTCTTATGGTACACAGCTCCTCACGTACATTTTTATAGAATTTGTAATTTATGTTTTTATGCAATTCTTTACTCCTATGAATTTTTAATAAGTATATAAGACCAAGTAAGCTCCCAATAAAATGGATGGCAAGCTCGATAGATATTGCATAAGCTTGAACATTTATATCCCACTGGAGTTACAACCAACCCATCGCACCTCTCTATTTTGCTGACTGCGCTAACCGCTGACCGTCAGCAGACCCGAAATCGCCAGTCCTAGTTTGCTGACCATCAGTTGATTAGCGCTCAGCAAATTAGGATTGGAACTGCTGACCTTCCGCAAGCTGGTCAGCAGGAGAGGCTGCTGACCGTTCTCAAACCGGTCAGCAAAGTTGCTGCTGACCGTCAGTAACTGACTGGGATCCCTTTTCTGCTGACTGCTGATCGTCAGCCTGTCAGCGGTCAGCAAATTAGGGTTGGCGATTTCGAGTCTGCTGACGGTCAACCCATCCGGCGACAGAAGATGAAGGTGTCCGAAGTACAGGAAAATGAAAATAACAATTGTCCCTGCTTCCAAAAAGCACGAAAGTTTCAAATGCATGTTAGAATGAAAATCCGAGCAGAACATATGGAAGAATTTCTACAATGTCTATACTCGGTCACCCAAGGTCTGGTAGAGAAGGCACTTGTGCAGATTCGTTGTACACAGCCGAGCACTCTTCGTCTTCCACCCTTCCGTTGAAATCATTGTCTTCTTCAACACCGTGCTCCTTCTGCTCAGTTGGAAACCACTCCAAGAAAGTTACACTTTCCAACAGTTCAGCCATGCCTTGCGTTGCGTTAAATGAATATGTTCCATTCTGCAAACGGCTACTTGACCTCCTTCGTTTGTGTCGATCGCGCCGAGAAGATGAAACGATTTCGGCTTCCAACCCATTGCATTTGCGATGTAATTTTGTGTACTTCGTAGACGAACAGGAGCAGGACACTTTCGGCAAGCACCACAATCAAAGCATACTCCTATTTTTGCCCCTATATACTCCTCACACACGCCTTCACGTCTTTCATATGGTTACAGCACTCTGAAGTGCTCTCTTTCTAAAATTTCATGCAGTTTGCGTGAAATTTCGGTCAAGTACGAGAAACCCCTTATTGAGTTTGAAATCTCTGTCAAATTTCTTTATTTTGGGATTGGTTTTTTACTCCGGCGGGTCTTAACCATAAATGAGAACTTACTCAACCATTGCAATGCAGGAAAATTTACAATCAGATATCTAGCACCAGCGAACCTTGAACGACCATCTAACATCTGTAAAATATTTGAAAACCTTTAATTGAGCACCCCTTTCCGTTTCGATTTTTCTAGTTTTCTTTCAGATGATTGATCGAGCGCCAATGCAGTTAAAACAAATTGATTAAATGCCAATAACATTGGCGAACGCAGTGTTGCTATTTTGATGTTGTTCTGGAAACATCGCTAAAGAACTGAACTTTTTATGAAAAGATTTCAAGCTCTCTCTTGTTGACGTGACGTCACCAAACGGATTGCATGCGAGCTTTGAGTCTGAGGCGACAGTTACTCATCGTCATGGGGCTGGGAGAGGGAGGATAGAGGATCACAAGAGTAACTCTGCAGGGCGATGCAGGGAAGCTACTTAGCGGAAATATCGATTCCTCCTCCGGGCATTGTGTTCCTTTTATTGTTCGGGCGCGACTCGTTACTGCAGTACCACCAAATGGTATAAAAATACTTGAGAAATAAAAATATTATCTTTTCCCTGGTTTTCAGATATATTTTCTAATATGATCGTTTAACAGTCGAATTTATTGTACTTTTAATGTGATTCACTCAATACAACAAATCAGAACTCGTTCATTATCAGAATATGGTTGAATAAGTTCGTTTCGTCATCATGTCATCACAATTTTAAAGGCTGTCTCGTTAGGAAATTCATGTTGGTATTGATGAAACACTCGTGCAACTGCACAAGCATTCATACGCAGAGCGACTGTTGATCAACAATTCCGCTACCGGGGACTGAAAGATCTGGAAAATTCCTACGCAAGTGCAAGTATTTATTGCGAGTGCGTGTACGAATATACACGAACGCATATTCTGAATAAACATTTTTTTGCTGACTGCCACGTGCAGCAAAGAGCGCAGTACTTCACTTCGTAATGTAAGTAATTGTGCTTGGTGCGTTCCGTTGACACAGCGGTGTGACCCTCACTTCCCCACACTGCCCCGTGCGTCGTGTGGTCGCTGTGCTGAGGTTGGTGCTATCTCTAACTTCAAAAGCCTGGCGCCCGCTCGACAAGCGACAAACAAGAGTCGCACAGACAGTCCGCGCTGGAATCGAAGGGTGCAGAGCGGGGCTCCTGCATTGCAAATGACTGCTATAAAATGCCTGCCAAGCTCCACGTTGCGCACAAAAGGAAGATTCCGATGAAATATGTTTTATCATCGTATCTTTGAAAAAGAAGGGTCGATTTATACTATTCTATTGCTAGTATTCTAGCGGCTGATATTGCATTGCTCAACAGCGGCTGATATTGCATTAAAGTACGAGCGCATCAAAATATGGCTGCAGAAATACCTGTCTGCAATTTTAGTGCTCATTTTTTAACACTTGTAACTTGTTCAACTTGTGCCCTGTTTTATATCTTTATTTAATTTTTCTCTGTGTCAGCATTGATGATGGAATACAGGTATTCCTAGCTTGCATTTAAACACGTTTATCATAACTTTGCTTGTTTTTCAGCCTCGAGGCAGTATGAACTGCTCATAGGCCGAAAACTCTTCAGTGCTGTAGACTCACGATAAAGAAAGATATTTAGATGTATGTTGAGGGATGATGCGGGAACTCGTCACGACATCAGCTCGTGGAGTGCATGAAAACATCGATGAGCTATGAAAAAAATTTCAGAGGGGAATAATAGTGTTAATGAAACACATTAATGAAATTACAATAGAAATGTTCTGTTGCAGAAGCATGTACAAAGTGTTTTTATCAGCAATCACGAGAAAAGTTACACTAGACTGTCAGTATGCCATGCTACTGATGTACTGTTGTGATGCATCTGCCTTTGCCAACGTAATTTAATTTTGTAGCAAAGTAGCCTTTGTTACTTCTTTTAATTAATGGGTGTGCCTTATCCCAATCATATGCAATAGTCCCATTTTGCTATACCGAGATGTCTTTCTATTGCCCCGTCGTTGTGGAACAACTAAAAAACAAGTCTATACCTTTCCAGCATTGAATGAAGACGTGTTCTGAATGAACCTCAGGTTTGTAGCAAGTTTGCAGTCTTGGTGACAGAATCAAACTTTTACTTACGGGTTCAGTGAGCCCTATTATAGAATTCGTCAATTTGAAACAGAAATACGATTATTACGAGAGTGTGTTTTTTTTAGAGCTAGTACCATATACATATGTACACATTGAGTTTATGAGAAGTTGTGCGTGTATACACACAAATACATGGTGCACATCGCGACCAACTTGCTCTCTAAGCTTCCTTCAGAAAATTTATCTGAGCCTTAGAGATTCTCAACATTTGCTTTATAGCTGATGACTATAATTTGAGAAAATTGCTTCTGCTTCAACGCAGGAGAGCGCGAATCAATAAGGCAGGGATTGTGGACAGTTTTTATGAGATGATTGAAGACTGAATACATTTTTGCACCCGATATAACTCATTGAATGCGAGGGCTCATATGAAAAACATTTTCTTATCCGAGACAGAGAATACAAATATCTTCTGCAGACCAGAGTTGGACCAGAGGGGACTGAGAACCAGAGTTGGAACAGAGGGGACTGACGGCCAGAGTTGGACCAGAGGGGACTGAGAACCAGAGTTGGACCATAGGGGACTGAGAACCAGAGTTGGACCAGAGGGGACTGAGGACCTGAGTTGGACCAGAGGGGACTGAGAACCAGAGTTGGACCAGAGGGGACTGAGAACCAGAGTTGGACCAGAGGGGACTGTGGGCCAGAGCTGCACGGCCTATTCAGGAAGTTTGTTCCAAGTTGAATGAATTGTTTAAAACATTTGATACATTTGAAAAAATTTTTACCATGAGTACTTTACGTTCGGCGCAGTTCTGCGATCAAGAGGAAGGTTCATATGATGAATTACGAGTGAATAATAATAAATGGTACATTTTATTGAGCAAACGCATCAAATTCGGCTGCACAATGATTAATAAATCCAAATTTTCAAAACTTACACAAATATGTATCAATTAAACTGGAACAAATTTGAGAATTTTTTAACAATAATCGTACGGCGACACACTGAGGTACTCATAAAATTAAGCAGGTTAACCTTTGTACCCATACGTATTTAGAGTCGAATTATAGCACCAATACATGTTCCAGCAACT
Organism: Orchestia grillus; assembly: GCA_014899125.1. Taxonomy (NCBI): domain Eukaryota; kingdom Metazoa; phylum Arthropoda; class Malacostraca; order Amphipoda; family Talitridae; genus Orchestia; species Orchestia grillus. Next base: position 15,399 of record VOMN01036554.1, read on the forward strand.
ATGATACATCGGAGGCGTAGACAAATAATTCTTAGGCAACTCGCTAAATTTCTTAAATTTCCAAGTATACAATGTATTTTCCCCAGTAGTTCTACTAAGACGGAATGTGCGAGTGAAAACGTAGATTACTGAAGTACAGAGAAAACAACGGTTCTTATGTTCAAAAAATCTTATGTTGTTTGAGAAATGTACTTTTAAAACAATTCGTCTGAAAAATCTTGGATCGCCTCTCACACATGTGTTCCATCATTATTACATCTTCAGTTGAAAACTCACATTACTACATTTTCTGCTGCTCATTAATTTGAGCGATTGGTGAAAATTTAATCCGATTCCATCGTAAAAAAATCCGATTCCAGCGCTGCGTATTGATTAGCTTCTTAAGAAAATTTGTGACCCAAATTTATTATGTTCCAAGGGGCCATATTTTATCGTGAATTACCAGTTTGTGCTGTGAATAATTGAGCGTCAGCCACGACTTAAGCACTGAAATTTTTCATAACACGGCACTGTTTGATTGTCAAAACACGCGTAGTAATGCAAGGAAGTTTGATTCGAAGCACGAGTGTGGCTTGGTTAAAAACGAAAGGACTTTCATTGCGTATACCTTGCGAGCTTCAGTAGTTTTCTTTTCATTGAAACTAAATTTTAACGTGCCTGCAGCATGAAGATTGTACTGCAATATCTCGACCATGTCGTAAAGTAATCAAACTTATAATTTCAATAAACCGAATTCTACAACGGGCTTTCTTCCCCTTCCAACAACTTGTACAACATCATGAATCCTCATAGTTTCATTAGGGCGAAATTCTATGCTAATTTATGCAACAGAGATTTTATCCCAAAAATATTGAGTAGGATCTTGTCCTAATTAGGGACAAAGGAAGAGCCTATGGCGAGGGCGAGGGGTCATGGGGTTATCATAATTTGAGATACCGGGATGACTTGAGTAGAGTTTGGGACTTAATTTAAAAAGAGCGGAACAAGCCAGGTATACAAATTCTGAGAATTATTCCTTATTAACAATCGAATTTCAGTGCGAAAGATTCATATAGGACTTTATAGCATGAACCAGAAGCATGTTCTCCCAAAGACTGAACTGAATTATGAAGAAAGGCGAGAAACGTATATGGGAGCGAATAACTATGGATTTGGGATAATAAGCAGTGAAATAAATATTCACTGCCAAATAATTATCCGCCTAGGAAAACATGGATGATGCCTCAATTTATTGATGCTCAAGACGTTGAATAAAATGCAACATCAACATGGGCAAAAATTTCCTGCATAATGCAAGCATTTTAAAGAGGCTAATATTTATAAGATGGTTAAGAACATTAGAATAGTGCAAAACAAACAGAAGGTCAATACTTTTCATAGGTTTGAAAATATAATGAATATGGCAAGCATCCCATTCATGGCTCCCCCTCAGGGGGCATAGGATAGGCCATAGGCAATAGAGGTAGGTTANCATGGCTCGCTGGCTGCCATGGGGACAAGTATATTGCATGTAATGCCTCCATGTAATGGACTGCAGCATTGTGTTGGCAGGCTCCAGTCCTGTCGGGTATAAAAATCCATAACAAAGCAAAATTCCAAGAATTTTATTGAAGACATCAGAGCGTACATTTTACTCTAAGCTCCGTAATTAATCAATGCTTTAACAGCATCCGTTCAGCAGTTTATTTTGTGGAGAGAAACTGCACCAAAATCTATTTAGATTGCAGAAATTTTTGTGCGTAATCAATGCATACGCATTGTGCAGGTACGTTTGTCTTTACATTTTTGCAATACGTGCATGATATCATCAATTTTGATTACCCGTATGTCATCGTGTATTTGCGATACACCAATATCAGTTTTATCCGTATGTCATCGGGTAACAGTCAAACGACTCACTTCAATTCGATTGCCTCAGGTTTGGCCAGCCCGCTACTTCATTTAGCCTCTCGCACCATGCCTCAGCACTGAGAAATTTTCCTAACAAAAGCGCGCGTGGCATGAGAACTCTACACGATCAATAACATCAATCATGGGTTGCGGAACTGCTATCTTTTTGGCGTCGTTCACTATGGTGTTTACGTCAATCACGACTCCATGATTAATGCCTCCATACTTGTAATTAAAGGGTCGACGCGCTGGCAAAGCGGCTGCACAGTACGCTCCATAATGAGAGCTCAAGCTTCCCTTGCCCTCAGAAGGGTGCCAGCGCGGTGTGCAGCTGTCCGAGCGACCCACGTTCTCGATACAGGGTTCGATCCCGGGCTCGTGCAGCCTGAGCATTGAGAGTCCGTTATTTCAAGCGAGTCGTTGTTGGTGATGGGCTAATTGGCTAAATTTAGAGACTGGGGCAACTGAGAATGATGTCTATCCGAAAGCAGCTGCTCTATGTACCCCACGCAAAAGAAATACCTGGACGCGTCAGTTGAGGTATTTATGTTTCGCTAACATTTTGCCTTTGACATTAAACCTCAATCCACGCTAGAAGAAGAGCGTTATTCATAGTTGGAAATAATAAAGTATGGTGCATTTTACTCTATGCGAAATTATATTTGCGCCGGAGGCCCAAGTATAATTATATAATATAATATTATTCTTAAAATGTTTATTCATCCATTCCGACCTTCAGTTTTAACGTCCTCGTGAAACTCGCTTCTAAAGGTCACTGTGCGGGATCTCTTATCACTGATAAATGCATTTGCATGGAAAAGTTGCATTGTAAATTCCAACGCGTATTTTAATGAGGTCATTACTACAGTCACCTTATGTCTCGCAAATGCGGTAACGTACTACAATACATTTCTACGTCCTAAAAAGTATATCTCTCGATTTTTTACTTACTTGTTTGCTTAAAAAGACGCACATAAATTAATTAACAACATAAAACATCACTGGAGGATTATCATTGAATATTACTTATGTACATAAAATTATGAAATAGGCTGACTTTCTCTGACTTGGAGAACAATGAAATCAGCGAAGGCTCGCACAAACATGTGAACACAAACATCCTCGGACCGCTAGTCACATTATGAATTTCCGGGGACACGTGGCATGGCGATGGTAAATTTATCCACACAGCTTTACTTTTAAGAGGCAATGTCCTTCATTCCTAAGAAGATTAAATGATCATCAGCGCCGACAACACGCAGCCAAATAGGTAAGAAAGCTGCAGAGGTGAAATTTTATTTATGGTTGGAAGTGTGCATCTCATTGTGTGAAACATGTAATAATGTATACAATATACCCACCATTACATATAAACTTATTTTAACTTGCTTTTAAGTGTGGGGCTTCCGAACATGGAGTTAATTTTCTGAAAATTTAGTTTGAAATTAGCAACTGATGAGCTCATGAAACCCATGCAAAATTATAAAAGTAATTTTAATAGAAGTTTTTTTGGGGATTCCAATTAATTTGTAAGCCGGAATATGATGCTTCTAAAAATGAGTTTCACATGTGATTAGAGATATTCAAAACAGTACAGACACATGGAACTGATCAAATGTACGTAAAGAGAAACTATAATCCTTTTTTCCTCTCAGTGGCTTTTTAATTCTCATTCTACCCAATGTTAGAAAAAACAGTCACGTGACTACAACAAAATCTGTAGACATACGCTTGGCGTCAAGAGATCGAGCCAGTAAGTTAGCAGTTTTACGTAAAATAACGTGAAAAATTTATTTTCACAAGATTTTTACCAGTTTTTATGATTTCGTACAAGAAATATGCATCTCCCAAATACGTGCACAAACCTCCGTTGATGCTCATTGCCATTGCTTAGATTAACTCCAGAATTTCATCCACTGAAGTATCGGGCAATACCTGCCGTTCATTTGAAGCTCCCACGTCCGAAATGACAGACTCAGACGGTGGCTCTATGGCCTCCCTATTTTTTGGCCTGAGAAACATGAAGAGGCTCGTGCTGAGCGACGGGAGCACAGCAGCTCTCTCGTTAATTAGGCTCATGTAGCTCCCTGCCGCCCATCAAATAACGTACCAGTTTGTGCTCGCGGGAACTAAAATCGGAGAAACTTCAACACTAGCGTGCCCAGCGCAAGTTCGCCTGTTCAGGCTTACGAGAGGCAGAACTCGTTGAAGAATAAGAGAACGTAACCTGCCCAGGTATGTATGGTTGTCACACTGAGTATGGTTGTCACACTGAGTATGGTT
>VOMN01036556.1:0-11419 GCA_014899125.1 Orchestia grillus
AAAGGATCAGTGCCGCCATCGTGGAGAGAAAAAAGGATCAGTGCCGCCATTAGTCCCTCATCACTCCCGCCAACCTTAAGGAGGCAATCGGAGGGAGCTGCAAGTGCGCACACAACTTTGTCGAGACTGAACAATGGAAAAAATTCAGCTGCGAATTAAGTCGACTCCATAGTAAGTAAAAATGTCGCGAACATCTATTCCGCAAATAAAGTAAACCTTAATTGCTTAAATAATTCAGACTCGTATAACCAGAATTTTACAAAAAAAGCGGACAAATTCAGGGCCGGACGTGTCCAACAATTCGGATACCGTTCGTACTGTGAGACATGGTCCGGACTCTGGTAGGCGACAGATGAGGTTAGGTGAAAATGTGCATGACAAGCTACGTAGATTGAAATAAAATTATGTGTTAAATAAGTGATTACCTTGATTTCTATGTTCAGATGTATGAGGTTTATTTATTAGATTATTTCATCACTACGCCGTAGTTACATAACACTTCGCAGAACCTAAATTTCCAAAACTTTATTGTTAATTTGGACGTCTAGATATTTTCAATTATTCTAAAATAGTACAACTATTATTCAACGAGGGGTATTATTTATTACATAGAGAATACAAAAATTTTGCAGAAAATAGACTAACACGGCCTCTCACGCAATGTGGATGCTAAACCTTCACTAAGAACTGCGACACAAGGCAGGCAACGAAGCCAGAGATTTTTTCACTTGACATTTCTTCTTGGTAATGTGCAATTGTAAATTTTGTCCACAGAAAATGTAAGGCTTAATTTTTTCAGTCTTATGAAACAAGTTTAAAAAATACGAATACCCGTAACCTAAGCCGAATCTAATGTTTCGCTATCAAGAAATGGAGGTTTCCACGTTTCCAAACAAGAATCCGCAAAAAATTCTACCAATATCGTGATATTTTAGCAAATATCGTGCATGAATTTCCATACAGCTTATTAAGATGTTTACACTTCACACATGAGAGCTAATAAATTGAGCACAAGAAAACTTGTGATGCATTATGATTATTTTTCCTAATAAGTTTACTATCCGTACTGTACAAACAAAGCGTAACTCGCCTAACCCTATCGTCTATCCTATATCCGTTGAGAGGCATGCCACTGTACCGAGTGTTTCACAAGAACCGGAGCCCTCTGTTCCAACCCGCCAATTCAGTAATGATCTCAAATAATATAAGAAATAACTAAATTAATTCGTATTCAGGATACGAACAGCATAACTATAGCAAACATTTGATTGCGATATATTCATCATTAAATGTTCAAGAGATGTATCACAATCGCATTAAATGTTCAACAATAAAAATTCACGGATGATAAAGCGCGCAATGGAGAAAATGAATGGACAACTTCAAGACAGCATCGTGAAAGATGGTCGCCAAGTTGGGAGGAAATGAAATAACATTGTTATTCTGAATGATTTAAGTATGTCTTTGTAATTAAAAATTAAATCAACATTAATCCAAAATGCTCCTGAATTTTTTTTATATCCGTAAGACGAATAAATTTAGTTATTACTTTTATTATTTGAGGTCATTATTTACCAAAAATTGTTATTAGTATTGAAACGGTAATAGTCCAGTGTTGCTTGCTCTTGAGAGATTTAGATAACAGATAATTCCCGAATCCGTATTCCGAATCAGCGAGGCTGTCAGCGAAAGCAGTCCGTATCAGTGATACTGAAAATAGTATTTCATGTCAGATGAGCGGTAAATAAGAGAGCATCTCCAGAAAATTAACATTTGCACAGCCAATTTTGGCGGGAACGTCTATTATGTTCATAAGACGTAACGTTTCATTGTATCATTCGAAATCGTCCGGCTAAAAAATAAAAATAAATTGAATCACATTCGTACCATTTTTTAGTTCACTAGCGTCCCCGTGTCGTCAAAAACGACGGGTGAATTTTACGTGAAATATTGCAATTTTCCGTATCTCGGATACGGACTACTGCCTTCGACGGTCTCGCTCTGTAGACTTCGAAATAAATTCAACTTTCTGTTATTTTGCGGCCTATCTTGTGCATAAAAAAACTCTAGGTTGCAATAGGTCACCTATGCACTGTAATTATTATATTAATAGGTATACACAAAGATCATACGATGTTTTGGGTTAATATTTCATTTTTCGTGGTTAGGGGCGAGTTACGAATCACAATCCGAAGTTTCGATGCGACTTCTACACGTAATTTTAAGGCTGTAGTCGGGCTGATCCCAATTAGAAGTATCATCGAGACTTCCGCATTTCAATTTTATGGCTGTAATCTTACTTCCTGAAAATCCGATTGTTATATGCTGTGCATGTAAAGGATTTAGGAATAAACCAGTTTGGTTTTCTCCCTTTTTTTAATAAGTCTCGCCTATTATGAATATTAACTCGAGAATCTGGACCAGTGAATTTAGTCCTATTAATTCCTGCAGCATTTTAATAGATAGTTCAACACAATTTATAAATTTACAATTTACACAATTTACGTAAACTTAGCCTGTATTATGTAGTATAGATTATCGCCATAGACTAAGTTCGGAATGGTGAGCGCGGGAACGCAAGCGCTGCCGAAGACTCTGACCTAAACTATCGTACACCAGGCTGCCAGATGGACAACACTGCGTTACCAAACGCACATCAATCGTCAAAAGAAAGAAAAATATTTTATTCCGATCTAGTCCACACACAGAGAGCATGGTACATCGGGTTCTCAATCAGTAAAATGACAGCCTTAAAATTAAAATGTGAAAGTCAAGTCAGACATAACGGTAGCTGTCACGTTTTCTAATTCAATCACACGGAAGTCGGACAGGTCGAAAACCAAACGTCATACACTACAATTGGTCATAATCAATTTTGGGGAAAAAATTAGCGCATTACTGGCACAAAGAATCACCTCTCACAACCGTTTGACACAGTGTTGAGCCATGGTTTAGGCACGTCCCTCATTTTAATCAATTTTTTTTCTGAAAAATATTTCGAGTCGATTCCCATTTTCATGTCAATTTTAACCAGTCTCTGAATGAGATTAGCACCGTTCGTTGCCACATGTGCGTGACGTGGTGTTTAGCCTCTCACACTCGACTATATAATTGTTATCATTAGCTCTTGCCCTTTGATGCACATGTGCATCTGCATGGATTACGAATGGACTACATGTTAATCATTACAATGTAAAAGCCCATAGAAAACAATCGCGACATCAAAAAATGGAATATCAAATGCATAATTCCAAATTTCCAAGGCAGGTAAAATTTTTCACATCTTGATAACATAGTATGTGAGAGCTTTCAAGCATAGCCTCGCTCTTATCAGTAGTGAGTAAATCTGCAAAATAATAAACAAGGCATATGGATGAACGGGCAAATCAAGATCAACTCACTTTCAATGCCACTAAATTTCAGAGAGGCTGTGAATGTGTTGCAACACAATAGCCATAGTTTCCCTGTACTGGGCACACGAAACTTCCATGTTATAAGCAAGTAAAACTTTTTTAGCGCATACTCCCCAGACCCAATAGAAGAAAATGTCACTTTCTGTATAAATAAGGAAAGTACTGTATGCTATGGGGCCACTAAAAGGGTTCACTTTAGTATTTATACTTCATCAATATCAAGTATTATCAGTAACTCAGTGTAATGTTATGAATAAGGACACCTTCAAAACTTCAATACATATTTTTTATACATTCCTCCTGATTTCTATTTCCTTTTCTCTGGTGAAAATTTTTCATTCAAAACTTAGACAGGTGACAGCTACACAACTTGAAAAAAAACCATGCCAGTAAGAAACCCATACAATTTTTCCTTTCATAAAATTAAATCATTCTACAGCTTCAACTCATTATTGAAGCTTGAAGAAAAATTATTATAAGCACATTTAGAATAACTTCTTTGAAGTCTAGTAGAAAAACCTTTAATGTTTTTTTGTTGTTGTTACTTTAACTTGGTGCACTGCACAGAGCATCTTATACATTTAACAGTTTGTTTTAGCTTAATTGCATAGAACTTTTTTCTGAGATCTAGAAATCTACTTTTCAAGAGTTACAATATGGGAAAAATGTTAAAAACCAAGTTTCTATTGCACAACATGTCTCCAGTTATCCTTCACATTTTCCTGCTTTATTGCACTTTCTTTTAGTTAGATAATAACAAGCCAGTTCAGTTAATTTGACACAGTACAACTTGCACAGAATCAGTGATAATTTGTGGAAATGTGGCCTTTCTGTAGACAAAAGTTTATGTCAAGACTTTGTATCATATCATTGAAAAATCTTAATTTGCTTCAAAACATTTGAAAATTGGTTTTTGGATTCAGAGTAATAAGTTTCATACAATGGACAAAGGGTTATGGTACAGGCAGGATGACCAATAGGATGCTTTGTCAAGTTAAAAGTGAATATTTACCATTTATAACTGGTTGATAATAGAGAGTATTTAGTACTTCCACTTTTCACAAAGTACTATTACCTACTTACTTTAATATATAAATTTATAATAACAGGCAAGGTACATCAAAATGTACTTTGCGCACACCTATGTAACATGTTGTAATTTTAGAAATTACTGGCAGAATGTTGACCTCGGGCTCATTTTTCAAAAAGCTAGATCTCACATTTATGACTACAGGGCTTCATTGCAATGATTACGATTCATTACACTAGTACCCAAAAGAGGAATTACTGTGGTAGAGGCAGTTTTTTTTGTGTTTCTTGCTAAGATCTCAACAAATGAGAAATTTTCATCAAATTGATTTAGAAGTAACTTACTTAGAAATAACACAAATTTTCTAAATAACCCAACCACCTAAATTCTTTATTACACTCCAGGGACTTACGTAACATTTCATAAACGCCCTGCCTTTCAAGTTTTTATTAGAGAAAGCTCTGAAAATGGAACAGGACATCACAACGCAAGGAAAGCTTCATGACAACTGTCTTCACTCAATGTATGACTTATAACCACAGATGGAACAATAAAATACCCTAAATAGGGTCAAAATAAAAATCATGAGTCTAATTGCTGCTTGAGAAACAAAACACATGTCAATGCACAACACAAATGCATGCATATGCACTTTCTAGCAGCTAGTGATATTTACATTATATGAATTATTACTGTCAAAATTAATTATCCAAAGGTTAAACTTACTCTGATTGAAAACAAACAATGCATTGTTCTTTCAGCGAATCAAAAAAAATTTGAGTTGCATGAAAGAAGTCTTGTCAAGTTTCAAATACAATAAACAAAATGGAAAAACTATCAATTAACTTCACTATTGCATTTGTGCAAATTCTAACTTAACAAGTTTGATGTTAAACACTGATCTTTCAAAATAATTCTCGAAATGTCAAGTTGGGTGTTACCCTAAAGGGAGCTTAAATTTCATTGATTATGGGAACTAATTTTCAAATTGCCAAAATGCTATGCATAATGATACTTTTAAACAATAAAAGCAAACATAAATCATTCATCATTAATTAATAATTCTAAAGCTGCCTTTACAACTCATTACAAACAAGCACTCCAAAAACATGGAAAAATGAAAAAAGAACCAAAAACTTGGTCCCTGCATGTCACACCACCTTCCCTCTTTGATGAAAGGTAAAGTTAGTGTTCTGTGCAATTTTTAGTAGAAACATTTAGAAAACAGAAGGACCTAATTTTGCAAGCAAACACTTTAGAGGGAAGCCAGTTGGCTCTAGCGTATTAATTAAACTGTATCTCACGCCATGTAATTTGATACAAGAATTCATGCTTTAAGATACAAGACATTAAGGATACTGCCTGTCAAGTACACCTAGTGAACTAGAGCTGAATAAAACAAAATGGTAACTTGCTCAAAGAGAATGCATGAGAATTATTTTTCAACTATTCTAAAACATGTGCTATGCACCAAAAAACTGATGATATATGTTTTAATATTGAATATTTTATGATACTTTTGATGAATTTTTCAAGACTCGGACAATACATGAAAGCTGCAGTTGCTGCAGCTTGTCCAGAGAGTTGTGGGAGAGCAAGGGCCATGCAGTTCCATACATCAGTTATGAGGTGTGGTAGAGTGAGGTGAAGTTGTTAATTGCTAAGTAAAACTTTGCATATTCATGGACTCATTATTTCAGAGAATTTTAGGGAACCATTATTTTGGCTAAAATTAGGCCCTGCATGAAACAAAAAATGCATAAATATTTTTTCTAGTTGTCCATTTCTTAACCATAATAAAACTTTACTTGATATTTACTTTACTGTAGCCAACTGCACAGAGCATCCTATTAATTATATTGTCTTCATTTTTAATGTCATTGAAAAGGAATTTCTCTTCTGCATGGCAGAAATGTATTTGTGAAAGTTACACAACAAGGGGATATTGTAGAAAAAACTGGTTTCTATTGTACATCCTGTCCCATGATTCCTCTTACAAATGTAATGAGTTCAATTTTACACAACATAATCTAATAACACCAGTACTCACAATCTACAAAAATGTAGCCTAAATTTTCAGAGTTTTTATCATTACATTGATCTATTTAGGGACCATTTGAATATCTTTTAGTATGGCTTTCTCTACACTTTAACTCTGGTGAGAATAAAGTTCTTCCACTCAGAAAAAATTCATCAAATGACCCTAAAGCAAAGGCTGCTACATTAACTAGGGCACTCTGTACTGTTAGCCACATTCAAGTATGTATTAATTAAAAATTTACTGTATTGATAAAATTGGGGATAATGAATGAAAGTAAATTAAACTTAATATCCAGTTTTTGACATCTTTCTTCAGTAGAATTTTTTTCTTGACGAGATATTAACAATTTAAAAAAAAACATACTGCACACACATGCAAACAGTTTAATCTAAAAGTTTTCAAATATGAATATTATCTACTGCATCAATTTTTAACAGTAATATTAAAGCTACATTGCATTTATATATTTGCAAATTCCTCATACATTGAAAACTTTTCAATTGTTAAAAACTTTGGATTCTTTTCATTATAAATGTAATGGATCATTGTCCGAGTAAAATTTGTATCACATTCAAATTTACAATTTATTTCAAACTTTGCATTCATCATTTAGGCAGATGCTCACAACTATTTTTCATTTGATTTTATAGAATAAATTACTGATGTTCAACTACAAAGTTTTGTATGCAAGATATCTGTTTTGTGATAAAATTATCAAGTTGACCTAACTTGCACTGTATCAAATTATTTTCCTGATCTCATCTGTCAAAATATTTTAACTATCTGCACACAATAAGAAACTTGTGCATTTACTCAACTACATTCTATAAGTTTTAAAAAGGAGTAGAAAGTTTAGATAACATAATTTATAGGACAATTTTCGTAGCCCACTAGCAAAAGAGCAACCTTTACAGTAAATATTGAAGCAGAAAATCAAACACTTGGTAAAATAACTGATTTTTAGTTATTCGGTCTGATACATGAGCTACCAATATTAACACCGGCTGCTCAACGAGTTTTGACTGCAACTAGCAGACCTACTCAAGGCACATGTAATGAAGGTGGCCCACTTCCACATCCTATAGCGACGTAGCCAAGTGAATAATGTATATTCCCCAAAAAAGCTTCGTCATGTATTAAAAATAACTTCACACTAAAATTTACAAGAATTTCATCACAATTTCAACATTTGGAACGAAACGCGTTAACCCAAAATTTCAAATAGTACGCACCAACAAGGATTTATAAACGCACTTGACGGAGGAAGCACAAAGACCATCTACTACCTTACTCACCACCACCAATATGGCGGATTACAGCCAGCGGAGCAAGTCATGCTAACTACTCAACAGTGACGGAAATAACTATTTTCAGATAAAATCTACCATTGAAAGACTGCTAGCAGACAAGTATTTCTAGAAACACACATTCCGTTCAATTGAATTGAAACTTATTTTACCAAATAACATAGAGCCAACACAGCCTACCACGATCACTCCGTAACATGCAATGAGAATCACAAACCAGAAGAAAAAACGACATAACTACCGACCCAGCTGATTTGACGATGTCACGTGAAAGAATAAGAAAAAATAGTTTAGTCAAAAAATAAACACTCATTTTATGTTATTTTGAATTCTATTATTCAAGACTCTGGCTAAAATCGTAAAACAACGTATGTGAATTAGGATGGCATTTATTTAGTTCGACTTCAAATTCAAATAACGATTGGTTATAACAGCGTTAGATAGTAATAATCTTCACAATACGGATGAGTATTATTATTATTATTATCCTTATTGTTATTATTATTACTTTACAATCGTTAAAATTTTACTGGAATTCAGAATATCAAAACTTTCTTGTGAAATAAGAGGAAATGTAATAGGAGGACGGAAACGCGAACGAGTTGTAACTTGGATTCGTATGTACCAGCTTGCCGTTTTCCTGCATCATTGTCGACACTTCATTCATGAATCACTCCAAATATTATTTGATCAATCAAATTGACACCTTCCTGATTTGATGCTCTTCGAGGAATTGCTAATGATTTTTATCAGTGAAGTATTCATTGACAGGAAAGGAGTTTTACGTTTTCTTGGATGACTGTGAACAAGAATTTTACTTTATCCTAGTCCTTATATATTTTTCTCTTGAATTCCTTTATTTAATATGTGTGTTTAAGCAAGACAATGTCAGTTATAGTTATAGAATGAAAAAACTGAAGGGCATAATTAAAATTTTAATATGGGATGACTATATTCAAAACCAGTATGAAGTTAAAATTGACAAAACATATGTTAACTACACTATTTAACCAATGATCGAAAAAACTTCAATATGTTGAAAAACATGGCAAAAAACATAAAAACATCTTTAACCGCCTAGAACACAATACTAATAATAGTAGTAGAATAGACTGCAGTGCTTCAGTGACTCACTATGTCGTACTGCAAGTTTAAAGGGGACCTTTAAGTGCAACTTTGGACTAAATTATTTTTTTTTCTATTTTCTTTTCATACAGTGTGAAGTTGAAAGCAGAAAATCTATGAACAAGGTGAGTTTCCCCACAGGATCACCTATGCATAAAAACAGCACGTTAGGAATGAAAAAAAAGAACAGATAACGAAAAATGTATGAAAATTGAAAGCAGTAAAGTGGTCACAAAAGACATGTGCCGAAGTGCTATCTATGCTGAACCTAAGAGTGCCCTCGTGGGGAGGTCCCCAAAGGATGCAATAAACAAACCTAACCCTATTGCCTATTCTATACCTGCTAAAGGGACCTAGAACAAAAAAAATCCATTTCTATGCAAGTGTTCTGTCGGTTATTGGTCCGTTTAGTAATGAATAAGAGAAATTTGAACGTTGCTATAACATAAAAGAAAATGTAATCCAAGTTCTGTCTTAAGACTGTTTCTTTACTTGATGTCAATTATTTACCATCCTATATTAATCGAAATGAAAAATATTTGCTGACAACTTAGAGCGGTATTTAAAAATTAGATTGAGCGAGAGCCATGCCTCCTATGTCTATTAGATATAAAAGGCATTGGTGTGAGTTAGGGAAGTGTTCGGTGCTCTATTTTCAGCGCCGTATAGTAGGGTCATAATTTTGACATTTAATAAGTGTTATTTGAATTAGTTGACACTAGGACTTGTGGACTCAGCTAGTAACTTAGATTATCTCTGTGATCGAATATTATTTTGAGACTTGCCGTGTACCGCTCTCCAATTGAGTTGTGATGTAATCACTATAGGATATCAAACACGTGCAAAAAATTTCGAGTCTAGTAGAAATCAAAATTACAACAGTCTAGAAATCAAAATTACACCAGTATTATAAACTTCAGCGCTTCTGAACAAAGCTTATAACGCGCTGAAAGTCTCAGCTTTTACGAGTACAAGAACAGTTAAAATAAGATTTATTTATGGGGTCACAATGCGCTGATACTCTGTGTAATAAAACTCAAATAGCATAAAAGTGGCAGTCACCATGTGTAAAGGACAAAATACTCACAAGATCTGTATTATTTATTGCTTCTCCGATCCAACCATCGTCATCATCAATCTAAGATTCAGAATGAATTGGAGTTGCAGATGAAAATTATTACAATCTTAAACCAATAAAAATTGCGTTTTTAACGATTTGGTTGCAGGTGGGAAATTATTACTAAATAGATTTAAACTGCTATATGTATCGCGTAGCAAAAATTACAGAGTGAATATCATTTATAACTTCTCCTCTCCCTAAAACAACTCACTTTTTGCAGATCAAAATTAAAAAAACTGTGAGTCCTTTATTTAGCGCTCATTTTATTATTTCCAGCCTGTACACATTCCCCAACGCGCTTACCACCATCATGCTGGGTAATATTTTAGAATATAGGCATAAATTCCTCGAAAATTAATAAAATTGGTTCTTCGACTCACACGTATGCAGTTTTTCGAAACGATTTCACAAAAATTCACACAAAAAACTTTAAGTTACGTCACAAATAAGTCAGTATTTCATCACTACGGCCCGCTAATTTCATAAACCTCTTTTCTAGCAAGTTTTCTGTTGAAAATGCACTACTTTGAGACGACATTACTTGTTTAAAATGTATAAATGCACTCGGGAAGTCTGTATGTACCCATAAAGGTCAAGGAAGGACGAGCACGTGTCAAGGTTTGGTTTTTCGTTTCAAATCGAACATTCGACAAGTTACCTCGCATGAAGTAGAAAAAATAGAGTTAACCCTCTATCGACAAAAAAAAAACATATTTAAGGATGCTACCAGCTTTTCGTGAAATGCTAAATGCAATCTCATTCTACATATAGAACGGGAGCAAAAAATCTTACCCAATTTTTATATATTGATGAAACTCACAAACCACCGATCGTTGGGAAATGATCTAACACGAAACTTCATTTTTGGTTTTCAGCTTCAAGCTTTTAATTGTCGACCATTTAATTCAGGCAGTACAGTCTTCAGAGTGAAAGCCATATCATAATGATTTACGCGACAGATGGCTTCTTATTAACTATGTAGGAGAAAGATTTTATTTGATCTAGTTGAATGGCTTAATTTTTAACTCAACTATGTTACCAATGTAACACTGATAAAATAGGTTAGTTTTTCTTTCAAAGCTAAATCTAGCATCACGGCAATAATAATTTGATCAGTAACTCATTCTTGCCAGAGAAGAGGTTAACTCTGACATTTTACACAGAACTAAAGCATTTAACCTATAATTTTAGCATTTTACCTAGAGCTTAGGCATTTTACCCAGAATGGCAACTCGCAACTAGTGACAAGGCGAAGCGCACAATGATGAGCGAGGGATGCTTAGCGGTGAAGTGTACGAGAAGTTTATTAAATAACTAGACCAGCTATCACCCGTTGGGTCACTATTTTCCAGTCCCGTACGAGCCTTCAATGATTTTTTTTCC
>VOMN01036563.1:0-16232 GCA_014899125.1 Orchestia grillus
AATTTCGATTTATCCAAAAAAATACTTTTCGTCTATTTCTTCAAAACCAATTGACATTCTTGATCGCGGAAGCTTATCTCGCTATATCTTTGTTTTCCTACTCGAAAGCGGCTTTTCCGAGGTCTGTCGGCATAACGGTATACCTCATGGGAACATTTCTATCCAATTCGTCCAGTTTTCGATGGCTTTCGGCATAACGGTGTTTCTCATGGTAACATTTCTATCCAATTTGTTGAAAAAACAGGTATTTCTTGTTAAATTTGCGTAAAAAGTGTCCTGCCACGAGAAAACGATGCTTGTAAGCAAGGCGAAGATTATATAGTTTTTCCGCTGAAGTTTTTCTTTATCTGCCTGGTTTTTTCCTGTATTAAGTCCACCAGTGTCGTTGTAAACTTTCAATATTCAAGATTTTCAAAAGTCCAGAAATTTCTTGAACGGTGTAATTTTGTTTCTGAAATTTAACAATTTTGGATTCAACAGTTAAATTTACTCTAAAACGTCTTGCCAGTGCGCTAAATGCCGCACTGATAATAACCAACCTTTATTTTCTGTTTCTTACTTCTCCCGAGTCAGGCACACGAATCATTAGAAAGTACCAAAATTATTTTCATGAATCTTTCTAATTTTCGGACACTTGAAAATTTGCAAATTGCTCATTTACTTTTGTGTATTGGTTATGGGCCTTGTATGTATGGCTGATGCCGATTGATATTTTAACCAGTAATAATTTCATTGTCTAAAAAATAACAGCTGTATAAAATATTTGTACTTGCCATTCAGTAAGGAGGAGGCACGATCGGGCAGCCATTTTACATGAAAGCAGTCATAAAAGAGCATGGCAACGGAAACGAACCAGGGGGCCGGTTCTTGAGCTCCTACCAAAACCTGTGACGTGAGACACTAATCACGCACAGGCAACCGATTAAACTTGCAATGGGAAGGCATGGTAGGTTGAAGACTAGATTGTGTATCTGTTACCGTGTTCAGTGACCACCATCCCTGTGACTATTAAACTGGACCTCTGCAGAGGAACAACGACATTCAGATGTAAAGTGATCACACTCACAGTCATCGATTTTCCCTTACCGGTATCTGAACATTTGTGTTTCACTGAATTTTTTTCCAAGGCAATGTATTGAGAGCACAATCCTAATATTGATCAATTGATATTTCAATCAAATAAAGGCACTTTCCAGTATTTACGAACTCTTTAATAATTAGGTTGTTAATGGGGAACTCTAATTAGATGCGACTTAACAGCACCTCATTTTTCGGTAGTAGTGGAATCTTGAATACAGGGTCGGCGTAGTCTTTGTTTTAGTTCATTCACATGAATTTTGTGAAAAAAGTCCTACGGAATAACTTGCATTGTTCTCTATCTTCCTGTTTTGATCTCATATGTTTTCTTTCATTAAATACTTTCCAATTGCGATCGGGCTTACAGCATATTCTTTTGATTAACCTCAAATGCTACGGCAATGCAAATCGTTTACTGGTATAGACCTACAATCAGTGGAAATTATCGAAAAATTGACTCATTATTTCTTTAGGTTTCGAACGTTAAATTTTGTTCCTTAAAATTTTGAATGTAACTCTAGGTCTCGTGCGGAGAGGTAATGTTCAATGTTTGTTTTTATTTTGCTATCTTAATAAGCCGGTAGATCAAAAAAAGCGATGAAATAGAAGGTTAAACTATTTTCACAAAGCTCTTCGGGTACTTTTTGAAATGAATTTTCATGGTGGTACAATGCCGTAAATTTTATCGCCAGCAGTGCTAAATGTATGGGAGCTTGTAAGTACTCCCGGAGTGGATACATTCATCTTGAATGCATTATTTCTTATGCTTCCGAATCGAAAGAGGTGACATGTCATAGTGTGCTCAGAACTCAACAGGTTTTCAAGAGCACCTGCAAAAATAGCGTGCGTGCGTGTCAATAACACTACTCGAGCGTTGATACGGAACGTTTGATCCCTGTTGGCCTACATTCGTACAAGCAATGTGTTCCACAACGAATAATTTTAATCCTAGAACACTGTAGGACCCGGAAACGGAGACATGATTGCGTTCTCGTAGCACAACTGCAAGGAATTCCAGCGTATTCCGTTTGGCTTAGTTCCCTGATAATTCTGAGACGCCTTTGATCAGCTGCCGCTTATGATGAGCCGTCAGGGTATGTGAGCGCACGTTGCCTGGCTGCATCAATGCCAGGTTGCTGTCTAGACTCGACGCTCGCTCTGCCTTTCATCTGTGTGAGAAGACCCGGCCATGAGGGAGAGGCTTTTCCAAAACTGAGCTTGTGGCTGATGCTTAATTGTGGCTGATGCCGTCGCTAGCCTTCTCGAGACATCGGTGCCCTTTCCTTTTCAATCGAGGTGAGTAGTACAACTTTTAAGAATTAGGGAAATTGTTAATTTGTGTCGGAATAGGGAAAAGTTTTTACTCTATTCCAAGTGAACTTGTATGGTCTTAGGTGAGTAAAATACTCTTTATGTAGGAATGTAAAGGTGCGTTTGTGTGAGGTTTAAAAGCATGAGTGGAATATAATTTTTGGTATAGGCAATAAAATTTAAAAAATAGTAACTGCAATTCACTTTGCTTGTTGGTAGTGACCTTCTTTCGTGCTTGCCAATAAAATGGATCATGTCCTCTCTTGTGAAGTGATTAAAGAGTTGAATGACGCAAATCCTTGAATTTTCCTGTGACGCTACCATGTTCTGCCGATTTATGGATGACGATAAAACTGATGAGCGAGTTTTACGGCTCAGCACCGCAGCCATTTATGCGTCACAAGCTAGCGTACATGTTCGCTAGTTGGTATTGTCCTCAGCGACGGACCTGACATTTGATTAAGTTGAAGGTGTAATTTGCTTGCGGTCAAATCGTGATATCAAAGCATCAAAAGTATCACCCATTTTTCCTTGCCATAATTTCATAAATTTTTGTAATATGTATAGGGAAAAGAATTTCCTGTTCGTTTCGTCCCTGATGGCAAGGGTTATTTCTCACTTTCTAATCTGTGATTTGAGAATCCCATGACTTCTAGAGCTGCAGTCCATTTCTGCAAGTCATTGTGCGCGTCGGCAATGCCTGGAGTAAGTGAATTGCGAGTTTTATTTCGGCGGCGTTCGCATTTGAAATAGAAGCATTGCACTTAGTGAGTGAACAACTGCCATAGATTCAAGGCTTGACTTGGTTTAAAGTTAAAGCGTTATTTAAACAAAATGCTGGGAACAGAAATTTTACATCTTTGATAAAGACTGCTCGCTTGCAATTTTATTTTATTGACGCTTACAAGGTTGTGAAATTCAGTGCTGGAATTCCATTTGGGACGCTATCTCGATTGGATTATTTACATTTTATCAAGATTCTGTATATAATTACCCGATCAATAAATTTATAAATTTAACATAGATTGGTATTTTTTAACATAAATAAAAATTTTGATTCCCAATTCATTTTTATGTAATCGAACAATCACAATCACTATTTTTTAATTTAGTCATTAACTTGGTTACGCATTACTACCACAATTTTTCAGAATTCCAGCTGCGAGTGTAAATACATTCAATACAAGCTTTATTCAGAGACCCCGCATGTTGGAGAAAACAATGTAGTGTTTTATATTATTCACAAGTACGTGGAGCGGGGCCCATGCTCTACGACGCGATCATGGCCTAACGATTTAATTTGCTGTATAGACGATCGAGCGGCGCGCTTTCAATTTGGCTGTAACAATAATAAAAACGTCGGACTGATGGCGTGTCCGCCGTTCTGGTTGCGCGGCGGGCCGACCGGGCACGTAATTTTGGCGGACATCCTGAGGCCCTCCTCTGTGCATCGCACGGTGCTCCGGCGGTGGAAGTGGAAGAATTAACTGCCTCTGAGAGCCTCGGTGGAGTAATTAAGTCCTTTATATATGAAACGCTTTCCTCTGTTTTTTGATGTTTCTTACGGTTTGATTAACTGCCTATTAACAAATAGTACGCGCGCTAGTAACAGTTGGTTAGGTTTTTTCTTCGGTATATCGCAATATTTTACCTTCATTCCGGTAACATTTCTGTTAGTCAAACAGCACTTATGATATTTTCGCTTCGCATTAATTCACAGCGAATTCAAGCTGATTTGGCAAATGAAAATGCCGTTGTTTTGTCATATGTGACTTGAATGCCTTTAATTCGGTTTAAGAAGATATAGTTAAAAAAGAAGTAAATTAACGATCAGCACCAAGTCCTTCTCAGAGGATGTGTAGATGTGAAAGGTTAGCAAAAAATTATTCAGGCTGAAGCACCATAAACATGTACGCGATGGCTTCTATCCTGACATTTACTGCCGTCTCACGGTGCAATAATACTAGACGATTTTATTGCTTCTACGGGATGGACTGCAATTGATCCGATGATTCAGATTACGTTAGAACGTGTGTGGCCATTCATGGTGGTCTGAATGCAGCTCATGAGTTCTTATTATCGCCTCTTCGCTAGGCTTTATTGAGGAATTAAAGTTCTTCACCTTGATGATCCGGAAAACTGGAAAAGAAGAGCAAACTTTCTAGTACTCTTGCAGTGGAAAATTGAACGAAAAATTTTCCGGTTGAAAAGAAAACATAGCCGAAGTCACATTGAACATAGATTGATTTAAATATATTTACTTTTTTAATGTTAAAAAGTAAAAACACTCAATCATGTCAGCATATATAGGCGACACTAAACTAACATATTTTTATTTCGCAGAAGTAGCTGTGCTTAAAGTAAACTTTCAACGCAATTCGGGTGTTTTAGTGCGTTAGAAAGCATGTTTATTTTTGAAAAAACATGAGAATTCTTTTCCTACAAAGAGGAATTTCAAAACGAGGCTTTTTAGAGAAGAATAATTCAATATTCCGAGTGTTCTGTTCATTTTCATTTGTGTCTCGAAAGAAACATTCTTATATCTACGTTGTAAAATTTAGCATACGTAATTACATATTCATGGAAGCTTAAACAATTATTACTCATCGATATTTTTTGTCAATGACGAAATAGTTTCTACACGTGGTAGTCGAATAACTTTATAGAAGAGTGTGCATGTGTACTACAGCTCGCCTTGGTGGTGTACACCTCTCTACCCACGTTGCTATTTTTATGCACGTTAAGATTTCCCAGAAGGAGGCCTATTTGTGCAAGCCTATAAAGGTTAGAAAATATTGCCAGCTTTCGTTTCCCACGGGCGTGGAGTTAGTCACAGGTAAGGCAGCCTCCTGTAATTACAAGTCATCTGTTAAAGGTCTCTTTAGGCAATGAGATTTGACCATTGGTTAGCCAGGCTCCACTGATCGGTGTCGATCTTTAATTTCTTCTTTAGCTCTAACGAGACTTTTTGCTTCGAAGTTCCACGCCTCGAGCGTCGAAAGAGATGTGATTATGAACAATTTAAGCCCGAGGCTATTACCTAAACGGCGTCTCTATGATAAGCTGGCCCAAGTTCTCAGATCTCAGTAATGGGCTGAGAGAAGGTCTGATTGCGCTGTATCGAGCTCAATCTAAGCATAAGGATCTATTCATTTCGTTCAATGAATCTTCGGAGCTAAAGCAACGCTCTTTCGTTGTTTTTCCATCGGGTTCACAGCAGGTCTTCCAACGCGTTTAAATAACACAAAAAGGATTCTCTTATTATGATAGCAAACATTCTTGTTTACTCAGTATTATTACATGAATGAATCACTTCATTATATTGAAAGTTTTGAGGTCAATGTAATTAAATAGGAGCTTTCAATACCACGATGGCTTCCCGTGCTCGTGTTTATAGGCGTCGCAGTTCATAAACGTAAGTTAAACACAGTGTTCTGGACGTGGATGTTCGACTTTGGCTTGTAAATTAGAGCAGGGTGGAGCGTTACAGCATCTCTCGCATTAACTCTCTGGGCTGCTAGAGAGCGGTGCTCATACTGAGCAGATAACAACATAGTATCGATGTTACTTATTGTGGTGAAACTCGCTCGTTCTGCCCGAATGTTTACAATAAATAGATGGAATGATGGTAAATTGCCAGCTAAAATTGAAGTTCCATATGAGTTTTTCAGACTGTTTTCTTCTTGAGTTTTCGAAGGTAGTTAGCTTTTATGCCCCTCTGGCTTAAAAAGAAGCTGAAGCCATTCATCAAGTCACCCGAAAATTTGGGAATGGATAGAACTAACAGTGGTTTTATATTACTGTCCACTTCATCTCGTATCATTTCGGGGAAAATCTTCCAGAATTTTGCATTCGTGTGGACGAAAGTATGTACACGTTTTTAATTCACTTACTCCCAGATCGAAGATAATGAGTAATTTTATAGCACTTGATATCTGCTGGTGTAGTTTTTACGATGAATTCTGAGAAAATTGTCAACCAAACAATTTTCAGAATTGATATTAAAAATTTAATATGAAGTTTTTCATATCGGTAATGACCTACTGTATGTGATATGCTGATCTTCGTTAACTGGAAATTATGTCCCTCACATGATGAGCCTAGACTGGGAGTAAATACGGTGTATTTTTGGCGCAGTTGCGACTGTGTGTCATACACTTGTCACAAAACTGAGAGTAACTGTGCGTTGTAAGTAAATTTCGGCACCCTTTTCTGAGTCATCCCTCAATCGCGACGCACCTAGCCTCAAAGATTTGCTGCATTTCATGAGAAAGCTTTGCTTATTAATCTATTCCGTAATTTCGCGGATGAGAGTGAAATAAAAAAAGAACTACTATTTTGATATATTTGTACCACAGGCTAACTAAGGACAATCTGTCGTTGAAGATTCTACTCGTCATCCTATCTTCAATTATGCGGAGAGTACACTCGATAGACTAAACGAGACGCCGCTGAAGCACTGAGCTGACGAGTGAATTTTAACGTTCCCGGCTGTGTCAAGATGAATTTTTTTCACACCGGTTTGTTCGTAATATTCGACCATCTGAGCGCAATCCAAACTTCATACAGCAGTTGCAGCGCGCATTTGCAAACGGTGAAATCCTGTGGCATGGGAACATCCGAGTGCAGCTTGTGCTGAAATTATTCGTTATCGTACGCTCGTAAGACACGGTGATGGAACTGCACGTACACCGACTTCATTAACAAGCAACTCACTAAGGCACAGTACTCCGTTTCTGATATTTTCACCTGCTGACCATGGATAGCGTGCTCTTGAACTGAGCAGCCTGCATTGTTAGCTGTGCTGACTAAAGCCGTTAAAATATTTACTATAGGCCGTCTAGCTTTCAACCTTACCTGCTCTAAATAGAAATAATTCAAAATTCTTGTAAATTTAAAGATTCCTATTCAACTGTATCTGATAGATACTACGTTATTTTTTGAGCTCCATTTATGTCATGAGACCGCAATGGATTGTTTTAATTTAAATTATTTTACTACACGCGATCTCGTAGTCTCGCAAAATTCACAACTTGACCGGTAGTTTCAAGTTTCACGAACACGCACTACCACAAAAACTTATTCCAGATCAGAACCATGCTCTTGTATTAATTGACAGCTCGCCGAAGTTGGAGGGGAATACGACCATGCCTGATAGTTGTGTGCTGAGGAAACAATGGCGCTAATTTGCATTGGCATGTTTCAGTGCGAGATACAGCTCCTATCGACGTTCTATTGTGTATAGTGGAGGGACTCAAGGTTTTAGATGTGCGTAGGCTACTTTGAAATGTCAATGCTTTCAAATTTATTGACAAAGTTCGCTTTCAAATCTGCCTTACTACAGGTGCAAATTACTCGCGATGCACCTCGTATGTTCCATGACACACTAAGGTATCTGTACTACATTTTCAATGAAAACTTGAGAGAAATACGTGCGCATCGTTCTTCTTCGGCCTGATTGAATGGGCCTGCAGTATACATCCTGATAAATCGTTCTCGAGAGAGTTTCAAGTTGTAATTCAATTTTGAAAAGTCAGGGTCGGGCTTAATTGACGTCAAATATCATCAATATATTTAAGAACAGCTATGAATTTAAAGTCTAGAAATGGTCTCAACTTTTATCGTTAACTAGTGCAGTACAGTACTGTAGCACCCAACGAAGTCAATGTATGAGAATTAGTTTTGTGAGAGGCCTTGAATTCGGACGCCAGCAGTTCACTTCTCGGATTTTGGTCATGAACAGCATTCAGGTGATGGTGTCTGACAGCTGTGATCGTGGGATAATTCGTTTCGGCTATCGCGGGCCTCCGCCAGCCTCTAAAGCAATTAAGACAAGTTAAGCAGTTGCTGCTGCTGCATCTTAAACAGATATCCTCTGTGCTACATAGGTTACCTCAGAATATTAGTGGACAGTGCTTATTTGTAATTACCAATGTACAGTTTCTAAGCATCTTTTATGAATAAATTTTTTATCCTTAATTGCAGAGTTTAGACAGTAATGAAACGGTATGACAAATGTATCTCGCAGTTTTTCACTATTTTCCATAAATTATTGATGAATATTAAAAATTTATTTGAAAAATAAAATGGATAGATTGAACTGGCACTAAATTTTCTCTTAAGTATGTAGTATTGACAGGCGTGATGGACATACAGGCATGACCCTCGGTACAGTGTAGACTGTGTAATACTGAAAGGAGTGACTGGCGGACGAACGACAGACATGGAGACATGGCTATTATGAGTACAGTATAGATTTGGCAACCCTAAGGCGCAGTCCATGAATTGGCTTGGAGGAGCTATTTGTGTCTGTAGGATTATTCGTTAGAGTGCTGACGTTTGGTTCTGGCCTCTGTGTTAAGTGAACTGTGTTAGGCATGAAGCTGGTGGACTGCAGTGCAGAATATGTTCAACAGTCTGGAGCTGCAACTCTAGCTCTGGTACTCGAGTGCTTTGTTTAGTTTACAAATGGTTTACAGGAACTACTCGATCACGCATCAAGAAAGTCTAGTATTAGTATCACTTGAATCGTGTTTCCTGCTTGAATTCATAGCACCATTATTGCAAAGCGGCTCGGCCTCCCATGATCGAAAATCTTACACGATTAGACGTAGATGACAGACGATGAGTTTGTTCTACTTAATGTTTATTGCTCTGTCGTCTGTGATTGGCTTTCGAACGAGGGTTTAGTTGATCGTTAGTATACGGCTGGTGAACCATGGAAAGAAGAACTCGGTTCTTTCCACAGTTAATTTTACCTATCGTTCTTGATATGGGCTTAATTTAGTTGGAAAAGTCTTTGGGAAATTCTACTCTGTATGACAAAATTTGCGCTGTTTCTCACCGACATTTAATTATATCTTCCAAGTACATTATTTCTTCTGAGAAATTCTTCAAGTGCATAATTTTTGCCATAAAAGAGGACATCTGAGGTACCGTTCGCAGCGAAGTCTGGAAATCTTTACATTTTTGTCGTACTCAGACACCTTCGTCTTGCAGGTAAATTTCACTAATGCAAGTATGTATATCAGAAAGTTGTATGGTACTCTCATTCTTTTACCAAGCTCATACGAAGCGAAATAAAGACAAACTCCAGAGTTTGTATTACCAAATGGTAGATTATTTATTGCAAAGGCAGTTAATACAATCAGGTTTACATTAACTGTTTATATAAAAAAGTTAATTGCTCGGTTTCTTGCTCCTAATTCCGTTTTCTACATAATTTGCGTTGAATTGATTGACCAGAATTAATGTCATGTACAGTAAATAAAGTTTCATTCATTGTAGATTAAAAATTACCGGCGGTAAATAATCTCTTTTAAAGAGCACGTGCAAGTCAACACATTCCCCTCACGTACGTGCTGCCGCGTGTCACCGTCAACACTCGCCTATCATCTTTAAGGCACTTCTGAAGAGTCATGCATTTTCAGGCTTGCTCTACGAAAGTTTAAATAATAGCCTGAAATGAACTCGTTTTTATATTCTTCTATCCAGTGCTGGCATGTTGACTGTAGTCTCACCTCTTTCGTGGTTGTCTCCGTTGTTCGTATTTTCTCTGTTCGTCGCTAGGAAATACTGATAAGCTCCTGTGTGTTTCGGCGGCATATAGTTATAGCCCTAGCGGGGACTGTTCATGCGCGAGTCAATTGTCTTTTGACCGTTATTTCTGACCTGTCTCTCTTCGCGCATTAATCGTTTGCAGTTCTCATGTTGTCGATCGTTCACAATGTTCTATTTTAAGTTGAATAAATTCTTATTTGCTGTGATTGTAATCACTAGAATTAATATCCTATTATTACTATATTTCTTAATCCGAACAACTGAAATATCTCGGTTTCAAGTTACTTCATTTTCAGTGTTCATTCATTAACCAAACAGGCGTTGAAATTGGGGTATCTCTAATGAAATCCTCCATCATCGTTTCCCACTATTCAGGCGAGCTACACTCAATTAGCGATTTCCAAAGCACGAATATCGGGAAGAAACAGCAGCACTTTCACGAAATAGAACTGTAGCTCCTGACTTAGATTTTTTTTGTCACGGTAAGGAGTGTTGGACGTGTTACTTCAGACCATAATTATCAGCTCAAACAAAAAAAATGAATTAGGTGTAGTGAAATTTCATGAAATAAACTTGAGAACTAATTCTGATAATTATCTATTCACTGCGCAGGATTGAGTCATTCGTCATTTGTTGGACAGGCTGCCCCGGTCTGTTATTTAGCTGGCTCACGTTTTACCTTTAAATTTTCAGAGACTTTTCGTCGTATTGAGCTTCACTGCGTCCGTAATTTTCTTGGAGCAAAGTTAAGATTAACTCAATTTTGTCGGGTTTCCGCGAGTTATCTTTTGTGAGAAAGAAAAAGTCTCGGTTCCACCGATGTCACACCACTGGCTTTCTTATTAGGTCTTCCGGTGTAATCACTTCTCCCAGCGACTGTTAATTAGTCCTGTAATGAGGAAGTTCTTTGGTCCTCTGCTGCATCCCATTAAAAATTTCTTCATAATTACTGCTGCCGTGGCTTGGGCCTTCTTCAAAAATTAATGGAGGACAATCTCGTCCGCGAGTCATGCTGTACCTCTCCTTCTTTCTCGCGAACTTGTACCTTGTGGCAACAACCTTAATTTCAGGGCCGCCACTTCGAAGCTTTCAATCGAGTACACACGGCTGCTTCGTTCCTCATAAGTGTGTGTTGCATCACACAAAAGTCAAATGAAGGGAAAGAACGTCTCTAAAAAAGATGCTCCGTGGTCACTCTAATGAATCGCAGTATAAACAAATTTGAGTTTCTTTTTACTTTTCGGGAAATACAAGGAAATTCATGGAAGTACGTGAATAATTAACTGAGTACATCTGCTTGCAAGAAGGGGATGGATACAAAAGTATTTTAAAACTTGAATGTACCGAGAGAACATTCATTTGCAATGAAGAAAATGGAAAATTTTCTAAAGTAAAATGAAAATACGACGTATTCAAAGTGGAACACTTAAAATAATGATAGCTTTGAAAGTGAAAAACTGTTACTTAAGATGCATTTAAGTATGTGATTATTTTTCTTAACTACTTCTAGAAGGCATCCTGTACTCCGTATTTCGGTAAGAGAAAGTTGAAGTTGCGGATGCCGTCCTGTCTCTCAATTAAGTACTGATTTATAGAGTTTACTTTTTGTTTCAAACAAATATTCACTAATTCTCTCGACCCTTTATAAATTATCTTCTATTCTCTCAATCGTAGAATAGAAATTGAATGTCGAAAGGACTTGAACCCTTCTACATTCCAATTAAATTCTTCAATGAATCATTTTCCCATTACCTACATGAATAACACGCCACCGCCAAAACAGATTCTCCTTGTTCTCTTACATGGGAAACAATATTAGTTTAGACTCATGTACAAAGTTTCTCCAACTTTCAATTCAATGCAAATTCTTTATTCAGCTTCGAATTCAGAAGTGCCTCTCTACCCTCATATCCAACTATTGCGAAGCACATGCATTTTTCATGTGTACAAATACGAGTATAGTCCAATTCAGAACTCCCTGCATAAAGTTGGTTAGTTTCCTCCCGTATCGAATTGCAACAAGAATAACTTCTCTGTTTCAATAAATAAAGAAGCCTTAACTGAACTGCAGAACGAATTATAGAAGTATTCCGTTGCCTTCCTGATTGCATTCATTATACGTACAAAAATACTTCATTCGTCGAGGCACAAACGGGTGTGGAATTATACTTATTTTAGACCTAAAAATACAGGTTCTTGAGTACCTTGATCTCGGTATGCTCAGACATACTTGAGCACATTGTGGAGAACTCTAGTGGTAGAGTGCTTTAGGTTTAGCTGGAGTCAAATCGTAGCAGCGTCGTTCAGATGGAGGAGCTCTCAGCCAATCCCCTCAGCTCCCTGTGCATGCGAGTGCCATGACGCGGAGCTCTAACGTTTGGAATTGCGTGGCCTTGTACGATAATTTCTGGCAACCCTATGAGGACCAGCTTTGCCTGAAAGTGAACGAAATTGCGTTAACATTCGTTCGTATTTTGCCCATATGATATCCACCTTGGTTCTTAATGAAACAAAACGAATTCGAGATTAAACTGCATTGCTGCTAATGTCGAATAAAAATGACGGTGGCTCTTCATGAGCTTAGAAACTCTGTGGGACAAGGACTACAATACTTCTAGCCACGAAGCTGCGCCATGGGCATGCTACTCTCAAGGGACGTACGAGAGTAATGTTTGTATTTGGTTGCTGTGGAAAAATAATTTAGCTGGTACGGGAAATTGTTCTCTGCTCAGTTTGTTTGCTGCGACTTTACCAACAATAGGACTCCAGGAAGGCAACTTCACCAAGACAAATATACGGCCTCGAACTCATACAGCATTTTAAAATAATTGATCAAAAACCCGTGCCAAGGAAGTTTTGTGTGATTGCTCTTCACGCAGTTGGGAACGATAGTTCAAGACTAGGGTGGAATAAGACGATGGTTGTACCATGTATATTTCAGCATTTTTCCTAACCGCGTCTTCAGAGTTACATAGCTGCGAATCAAATGAAGCTTGTGAAGGAAGGGGCTTTTCTTTAGTTTTCCAAGTGTGGGTCGTAATTATCTCACTAAATTGTGCTACCACTTTAGAGCACCCAAAGTTTACGTAATCTAAATCTTTACATCGGAAGGCCTGCATTGCACATTTTGTGCAACATGTTTCACCAGAACTGGAAAATTAGCTTAGCTTCCACGCAAATGAATGAAAATACTTATGCTTACAGTTCTTCGAATGCCCAATTGTGTGTTCAAATTTTGCAAGAGTTAGTAGAGTATCGTAGTGCCCGTTAGATGATAACTGTTCGTTTAAATATTAGATAAATGAAATGAAGATTCCCATAGTAAGTGAAAGAAGTGGAACTTGCACTTGCTTCGAGTTCATGTCAATCTGTGTTTGTATTAGTGCATGTTGTGTTAGTGTTGAAATTTCTTTGCAATGCTGGGCATCAGTTGTATTTCTACGTTTTAAGATTTCATTTTAGAATGAATCTTTGCATTGCATTTTTCGATCAGTAAATCTATTCTCACATGTAATTCACTGATCAACAGTTCTAGGAATTGTTTATATCAGCATTAGTAACATGTAAACTTTTTATTTTATTTTGTGTGCGTTAGTCCTACTCTGACGTAAATTTATCTTCCGGTAATACTTATTGCTGCTATTAGCAGGATTTTCAAACGCAAGACTTAGCTCTATCACAAAATCTTGTAGATCGTTCCGGAAAGTATACTTCAGCTATAGATAGGCTTTCGGGACTTCTATCTTTCGTGCCCACTTTGCTTCTTTCCGATTTCAATCCTTCTTTGCTATTTCTTATTTGTCTTTTCTTCCTCTTCCTTCTTAACTTGCTGTTTCTATGCGCAGGGGATCTTGTGTGGGAACACACTTTGTGCATAGATTCCTCGTTCTCCTTCGTCCACATTAAATGGTTCCTACTCTTTCGGCACGAGATAGTCTAAGTTTGTGAAGCGTTGCTATCACTACTACTACTTTCCGGAAAGTAGACAACTATACCATACATAAGAATATTTCGTTCGAAGTCTTTTACAGGTGCTCTTTTAAGTGCAATTGTAGATAAAAATTAAATTCAATGATTTCACAACATGCAAGGTAATTATTAATTGCAGCTCTAAAAAGAATCTTCAATAACTTCCACAATATCGAAATGATTTTTCAAAACTAAGAATCAATAAAATTTAGAAGCAAGTTTTTGTTTAAATGAGTGTATACGTAGGGGATAGCTAAAGGGAAGAGTATACCGCCTTGTTAAGCCGACAGAACTGCTCCGACCCAAAGCATTCATCGAAATTTGGTGAATTAGACCAGACTTCACTGGTGCCAAAAAAATACCGTCTTCAAAATGTAATCAAAATCAAACTCACGAGTCTCAGGATTTTGTTACTTTTTAGTTTTTCAAAATCCTTCGATTATTTCAGAGATTGTTATGGACTATTATTGGTCCTGTCATTAAAAATAACAGTCACTACTTATCAGTGTAAATTCTTTTTTACTTATTCCCTAAGAATACAATGCTGCAAAATAAAACTTTGTTTCAGAATTTCATAAATGATCTATTTTTAAAAATCCGCTGTATATAATAGGATACACTGAAGATTGTTTTTGGTCTCGTTTTTAGAAATTACTCTGTAAGTTCTCCCCCTATACCGTGACAACTGAGAAATCTCGGTGTTATCCGTCTTGTAAAATCTCATGATTTTACCGTCTTCCGCTGTTTGGGTCCAGAAATACCTTGTTCATTGATTTTATGATACGCACGCCTATGTTGAAATTGAGATTCAATTCTTGGATGCCTTCCAGCCCATTAGTTGACCAGCAAAACTTATGCAAAGTTCACTACGGTTTGAATTTCTAATGATTGATGATTGCATGCATTCTACACATAACGTCAGACACATCATACTTCGTAATGTAAATTCTTGCTATCAATTCTCGAGGTTGACTTGCATGCCGTCTTCCTTGTCTTTCATCACATCAATGAATAAGCATTTACCTTTGAGTGTTCCATGGAAGATCGAAATTGAATGTTTTCAGAGGGAGATGAAGCAAGCAAGCAAGCACAAGAACTCCCGTCGCAATCATCTCCTACCATAACGAGCTTGTGCTTCCATAGAGCAACTCCTCCCAACTTCGGTAGCCTCAAGTCTTCCTATTCATTTGGGGGATCCCTTCGTGAGCTCAATCTTGAGGTCAAGACCCACGATACCAAATAATTGGCCTGCCAAACAAGTTGGGAGTAGGAACTAAAGTCTCCACGTAGTCTCCTCGATTGAAGGCGACGGAAGCTGGTTGGTGATGCTGTTAGTGTTAGTACGTATTTGCCAATTCAATCCTTAGGAGTTTTGTTCCGTAAAAGAAGTGGTGGTACTTCGTTTGTAAATGGGTTTCGTTAAACGGAAGAATTTTTTCTCAGTACGAGGGTCAAACCTGCCGAGTCTTGATATTGGGCTCAAATGCTGAACAAAGTGAAGCTTGACGGCTTGCTTCGCCAACATGTAAAGAGAACGCTGATGATTCTCTTGATGATAATTTGTGGCACTCCAATTCTTGGGCTAAGAGATTTTACTAATTAACTGAATTTAAGGTGTGAATAAAAAAGTGGCAAATATTTGTAGTTCCTCGCAGAAATATTACTTAACGTTGAAACAGTAGAATGAAAGAATGGAAGCACTGGTCATAGTTTGAGGAAGGAAGTACTGCATCATATTTGTTTAAAAGTAAATGTGAAGCAGTCACTCTGAGTCATACTCTAGCATAATGTGGAGTAAATAAATATAAATTTGATAACTATCACTGATGATGAATATAAATCCTAAGAAATTCTGCTAAACATCACTGTGTTTGCTCGTAGATCTTCTCAATTGTTATAAGTAATGAGCTGGTGTACCTGAGCCAGTATTATTGCCATTCCTTTATGAGGTCCTTTACACTCGTGTCTTGTGAGCTACTGAACTTGTGAACTCGAGTCAATACCATTGCTCTTCCTTTACGAAGTCCTTTAACTCGTGTCTTGTGAACTACTGAACTTGTGAACCCGAGTCAATACCATTGCTCCTCCTTTATGAGGTCCTTTACACTCGCGTCTTGCGAACTACTGAACTTGTGAACCCGAGTCGTTATCATTGCCTCCCCTTTGTGAGGTCCTTAGCACTCAGTTTCATTCACTAGTACAGTGACCGTGCTGCCTCATCGTGATACTTGCCTCTCCTTCCGTTGGCTACGTGGCGATGGTAGGTGTGCATGATTTCAAATTTTACCCCGCTATCAATATCATTATGAATTTCT